>CM031240.1:643517-852547 GCA_018340775.1 Taxus wallichiana var. yunnanensis
AATTTTAATTAAGAGCATCGAAGTATAAAATAATCATAGGTTGAATGGGTGGAGGTTACCTTGATCATTTGCAGTTGATTTTGAATGAAACTGATAAGCGGCTGTATTTGTTGCAGTGGATCTGTTTCCTCAATGCTGCGCTTAATCGATTCAAGTAAGAGAGTGGAATCAGATTCAAGCGATTGATGAGGAGGGCTGTCTGCAACCTGCTCAGATTCAACCACTGGATGAGGAGGGGTGTCGGCAGGCTGGTCAGATGGATTAACACAGCAGCAAGCACAAGAATTCCCCAAACAACGACCACAAGAGTTGCCCATCTTTCTTCCGATGATTTGTGAAAAGGATGCAGTTAGTCAATCTGCCTACTATTCTGTATTGTACAGTCTTCAAACTCGTCTGTATTCTACTTAGTAACGTTACAATACAGAGGAGGAATAATATGGTTTAGGGGAGAGAGGAGTCAATGGCGGTGCGCCCTAAGTTAAAGGCCCACAAATTCAATTTAAATATAATGTGAGATTTTGATTTTTTCACCAGCACATGGTTCAATATTTTTTTAAATTATGTATATTGTTTTGAGTGTTGAATTGTTGGGAAAGACATATTTTGAATTCATTTAAAATAGTAAATTTGAGTTGCACTACATTTTGATTGGGACCCATACTTGATCATGGGTGATAATGGTTGAACATTGACAATTTAAAAATGATACATCTTACATGGCATGATGTGCTTGGGTGTTGTCATGTCAAAAATGACTAATCACCAGGGACTTTTATGACAACTATTGGGTGTTGTGTATTCAAGACACTATATCCACAACTGGACTCTACTCAACTATTGGTGTCTCTCCCCTAATGGCATTGGCCTCCCACCTGACTCCTTTGCCAAACACTGTCTAAGCTTCGAAAAGCACGTCTCAGACATGCTCCCTCGCCGGATGGGCCTGCAACATCCTTTCTGACATTTTTATTAAATTTCTGACAATATGTCACTTTTAAGCCGTAATCAATTATTTTATTTTATATTGTCATTAATATTAAATATATTTAAATCTATTACTAAATGTTTAATATTTTTTTATATTTTTAAAATGTACGTTTAAGAGAATGTGTAAAATAGGTAATTGCGCGAAGGATCGTGTGATGTAGATTTTCCTTTTTTCCATTAATCATTTTACTTTGGCCAGTAAAGCAGGGAAAAACGTAGACATAATATATTCAAGCAACTGTATGTATAAACACTTCACTATGAATATCTTGCATGCCAAAAGCTACTATTGCTTAGTTGATGCTATAAGTAACAATGAAATAAGTGAGAGAAGTATGGGGCTTGTGAAATACAATATAAACAACCATTATGTAAAAAGTTGCTAAATTTTGTTGTTGTTTAGTCTTGCAAGTGAATTCTCCATTGCCTTCAGCATCTCCAAGATGTGACTGAACCCTGCAATCAAGATTGAAAACATTTTAAGTAAACTGCAATATAATTTAATGCATCTTTATGTATTTTGCAAATCTCATTCAAGGAGTTTTTTTAAGGAATACTTACTTACATGAAAGCACAACAAGAGGAATTGGGAATGGCACCGTGACCATGACCGTGATATTATTAAATATTTCAAACAAAGGGGGATAGTGTATAGAGTGTCTGAATGTTGGTATTCTAATGATGATGTTATGCAGTTATAACTTATCATATTTGTTCAATGAATTTATAAACAATTTTATATTGCAAGCCTGCACTACAACAACTAATGAACTGAATCACTTCTGTATTTAGGCCTAAAAAACACTAATGTCAAACCCAAATTTTATTTTTATAGGGTATATCCAGTTGTTTGTTACTCGTTTTAACTTTTTGTGTAATACGGAGTTGTAATGGGCCCTCCCCCTTTAAATATGGCATGAAAAACAAAGAAGTGACCAAGACAGCTCCTAGATTTCAATTTTGGAACCGACCAACTATATCAAACCAAAAGTCTTCATACACTATTTTCATGAGACCACATATATTTCATGCATTTTGTCAAACAGTTCACATGCTTCCACATTTGTAGACATGACTTCCAGGGTACTGAAAACTTAATCATCTCTTTTATATGTTCTAAACGTATTGCATTTTCTATAAATCTATTTTTTAATCTTGTTGGCTGGCATGCAATGGTGTATTACACCTTCCAATTACTTTGTAGGATACCAATCTTATTCTTAAAGCCCTGAAACTCAATTGTCTTGCAATGGCACTATCGGAGAGTGCTCGAGTGACTACTTGTGTGCATGAAGAGTTGTGTTGATGGATGAAATGTAATATCCTTCAACAAAAGATTGAAAAGGTTGTTTTCTTTTGTATTATGATATTTATATCCTAGGAATATCGTTGTTTGTAGAAGGTTGTTTATAAAAAGGTTCACAACAATTTTTCAGTTAATGATTAGGAGAAACAAAAATCCAAGAGTGAGCACTACAGGCCATAGAACTTGATTAGCATGATGTGCTAAGGCTAATAAGTGATTGCTTTGTGGGTTAGAGACGTATCTTGAAGTTATCTAAGTGTGGTTATGGTTTTGATGCGGTGTGTAACTTAAGTTTTTATTGTCATGAATTACAATTATGTCTTCTAGATGTGCATGTGGAAGCCATGTGGAGAAAATACGTGAAAAGTGTGAAAGGACACCATGCCTTGTTTTTATATATTGTACTTACAAAGAGATTACCTGGTTGGATAGAAGTCAAAAGTCTAAACCATGCAAATGACCTTTTAGATGCAATATATATTCCTGATACTGGTTTCAAAGTCCTTCACAAATAATAATCATAATAGATGAAATAAGCAAATAAACGTTGTGCCCTTGACTAAACTTTTTCAGTCAAAAATTACAATTCCAGGTTCTTTACCCAAATTTCAGAAAAAAAAGTATTATTCAAGGGTATTTACCCAAATTATAGCTGATAGAAATAGGTCTATGGAAACATGCAAGAGTGAGTCACCAGCATTTTCATGAGCCAGCGAGCCCCCCAGGAATTTCAGTTCATATTGTCAAAATCATGAACAAAAAACAATAGGCAATTTTCTTGAAAAGATTAATCGAGAAATAATGGTGAACAACACAAATAAGTAAAGGCAAGTTTTCAGAAATGCAACAATGATTACTTTGGTAAAATTCAAGATGATACCAAAAACGGTGATTAGTTGGTGATTATGGTGGCATGATATCAACAACACCAACATGAGCATCACTCTAAAAATGACCTTTACTAATACTAACTATAGTTAGGCCAGAGGAATGATTCTACGAGGTAGAGTGATGTTACATAAATTCAACAACTTGGGTGACAACAACTTGGGTAGCATCATACTCATTAAGCATTACCAGCACTCATGACAAAGGGTTTTCATAAAATCAGATATATTAACATCTGACTTTCTGTTTTTGAATTAAATATCAAGCCAACTTATATGGAAGAAATGCAATCTAAAATTTATGTATGGTTGAAACGACCACAAAATTACATCAAAATAGTCTTAGCAATACATAATGAAGAAGATGCATGAAAAGTGTTTGAGAGAATGATTAACTAGAATATTGTGTTGTGGACAACTATGATTTTAGGCTATGCACAAAATGGGTATGACGAAAAGCTATGAATGCTCATCTAATGAAATTATTATATTGGGTTGTTCAATACTGATCAGGGGATCAGTTCAGGCTTCATACATTCCATAATTCTCCCTAAACTACTACAATGTAGAAGATGGATCTGAGAGATTTCCGTCAACTATTTGAACGCAAAAAAAGGAGTTCATATGCTCAATTTATGGCCAGTCAAAGTTTAGGTGTGAAATTGGTCAACCGGGGTCAACAGGCGAGTTACGTGTTGACACTTGGCATAATGGAAAAAATGAAGTCTAATCATTTGCAAAGATTATTTGCACCACCGGTTCGGTCTGTCGCACAACATGGAGCTTTTCCCAAGTGTGGGACCTCGCGAAATCGGAAAAGCTCTCCGGATGAAGGCCGGCTCCTATTCCTCTGTCGGATGCACGAATAAAACGCAGAGGGTTTACCAAAAACTAATCTAGCGCCAGGAGAGAGGGAGAGAGAAATGCATATAAATAAAACCTAAACTACTGAGGTGATGCACCGAGGAATGAAGAACATTAGCTTTGCAAAAATAAACACAGCACACATGAGATGCAATACAACACCATGCAAAGTAAGCCAAAATGCAACAAGAGTTCGAAAATGACAAAGAATAAATATATGAGAGGGTTTAGAAGCAATCACGCATACATACATATATTGCTCAAGGATCGATTCAATACATCAGAATGGCCAAGAGGCAAAAATGGCATTATGTACCATATGGGAGGTTTGAAAACTCCACACAAAATCTCTTGAAAGGTGAGAGAAGGGAGGGTGCAAAGTAGAAATGCCCAACACTTGAAAAACAAAGCCCCTCCTTGCCAATATATAGGAAGAAGAAAATGAGAGAGGAGAAGAATTCGCCCCTTTTTCCAACCACCTCCAAAATCGCACTTAACTCTTCAACAACCATGGTGGTAGGTGAGATCCCCAACGCTGATGGGTTCGAACTCCTTGTGAACATTTGCATCGGGTATAGAGGACCGCTTCGACATGCTTCGATCCATGCGTTTCCGACTTGAAACCCGATCCGAAAACCCGATTTGCATTGTGGTCGGGTTTTGACGACCTCCTCCGACATGCTTCCTTCATCGGGTTTCGCGACTTCGACATGTTTCTTTGACGTGCAAACCCGATCCGGAAACCCGATTCGCTTGTTGGCGGGTTTTGGGAACCATGCGACATATTCTTTGGTGTCGGGTTTTGAGCGGACCCCGACATGCTTTTTTTGCGCCATGCGCTTCCGATCCGCAAACCCGACTTCATCGACCCGATTTCCTTTTCAGGCGGTTTTGGAGACCCGACGACATATCTCCTTGTGTCGGGTTTTTAGAACTCCCGACATGCTTCTTTTGCAAACCCGACTTGCAAACCCGCAAACCCGACCTGCCTTGCATCGACGCCGAGACCGATGGTGAGGACACGTGGCGACGTTTTATTGGCTCGCGGGCCATGCGGGCCAAATCCTTCCATTTTGACCTTTTTGACCAAAACTTGGCCAAAAATCTGATTTCTCCCCCGACGCCCGCCATCTCCCCTGGGACACGTGGCAACACCTCATTGGCTGCGGGCCAAAACTCAAAAATTTCTCCTTTGCGCCAAACACTTGGTGGATTTTTCAAACTGCTCCCATCCTGACACGTGGCGCGTTCTGATTCGCCGGCGGGGCCGCGGGCCAAAAATTTTCCTTTTGCAAATTTGTCCAAAACTTGGAAATTTTCCAAGTTTTCCTCCGCTCTCCGCCACTTTCGAGGACACGTGGTGGCTTCCGATTGGCTGCGGGCCTGCTAGGGGAAAATTTCCCACAAAAACTCCGCCGAGCCATAACTTGAAAAATATGAGGAGTTAGGGGGAAAATTTTACCTTTCCGGAAAGCTGATAAAAAGCTCTATCCAATGGTGCCACTTCCAGAAACTTTTGAGTGCCTGATAATCGAAAAATGGAGACTGAGGCACAAGAGAAGGGGAACAAAGGAGTTGGCCATAAAAATGAGCACGGGGGCATATTTTTGACAACAATTTGGCGACTCACGGGGTTACATTCGCTCTGCTAGTGAAGATCAATGGCCTTTAGCAATCCATTGGGCATGGAGTCATAAGCAACCCTGAAACCAACCTGATACCTGATCCCGAGCCCGACACCGCAACTCCTTCTCCGAGAGCACACTGAACTGTAGAGAACCAACCCTAGGAGCAACAAAACCTGTGCCAAAGCACTTAGGGAAACTGAAACCTAACTACAACAAGACAATGTGCACACGCACTTAGAGGAATTGAAATCTAGGCTAATATTTACAAGGGTAGAACTTTTCTCTCTTCAGTAGCAATGTTTAAGATAGATTCCGTTGACCAGAATCGGGAATTCTTCTCCGTCCAATGTAGACAATTGGAAGGCATTGCTATTTTTACATCCCGTGACCATATAGGGGCCACTCCAAATGGCATCAAATTTGGAATGCCTTCCCGGTTTTTCCCGGTCTGCATCCCATTTTAGAACTAAGTCCCCTTCCAAGAAGGTCCTTGCTCTTGCTTTCTTATCAAACCATCTTTTCGTTAAGGCCTGATCTTTCTCAATTGTTTGAACTGCATGTTCTCTAATTTCTGCCAATTCCATCAACTCGCATACCGGCCTCCATTGGTTCGAACTCACCAACTCCAATTGTTTCATGAACTCCAATGCAGGCAGCTTCTAATGATATAGGCACACGCTCTTTTCCATAGACCAACTTATAAGGGGAATTACCTCGTAGACCTCTTTGATGTTATCCCGTCACCCCACAATGCTGATTTTAGCCTCGGTATGCCATGTTCTTTGATTTTCATCCAGAGTCCTCCTGATGATTCTTAGCAAATTTTTGTTTGTGGACTCTGCTTGTCCATTACCCTGCGGGTAATAATTTGAAGAGGTGCTCAAGTAGATTCCATTCTTGACAGCCCATTCTGTTATCCTGGAACCTATGAATGCCAATGCATTATCTGATATGATAGTGGCCGGCACACCGAACCTGGTCACTATTCCTTCATAAAACTCTAGTATATTGGACTCGTTTGCCTCCTTGAGCGCTACCGCTTCGGTCCACTTGGTGAAATAGTCCGTTGCCGTGAGAATCCACTTGTGGCCTTGGCTTGAGTTTGGATTGATGACCCCGACGAAATCCAATCCCCATTGCATAAATGGTTGGTCAACCAGAATTGGGTGCAATGGAAGTGCTGCTAGTCTCTCTTTGCCTGTGAAGAGTGCACATTTCTCGCACTTTCTTATCCATGTATAGCATCATCAACACCGTGGGCCAATAATACTCGCTTTCATTATCTTGAGAGTCTGCACACTGTGGGGCAAAATGTCCACCGTAATCTTCATCGTGAAAATCTCGTAACACCCTCTCAATTTGACTTGTCCCAATGCACCTCAATAGAACTCCATTAATGTCCTCTTGAACAAAGCACCATCAACAAGCACATATGGGATAGCTTGTAATCTAAAGTATCTCTCTTTGCTTTGCTCATTTCTCGGAGGGCATAGGCCTGTCTCGTAGGAAGTGAATCATATTCTCGAGTCCAATAAGGAGTAAGCACATCATCATTTTCGTGTTCTCGACCATCCCGTAGCACCAAGATAGCCTTCTTTTCATCACCCGCTTCAACTTGTTGACTCAAGGCTAGTTGTTCGCATAGTCCCTTTCCACGTACTAGCTTTGTGACCTTGATCTCGATGTCATATTCCATGACACGAGTTATCCATCCCGCACGCTTCTCATTCGATCCTTGTTTAGAAGGAAGTCCTTAACTCCCGCATGAGAAACCAACAATTGGATCTTGTTGTTCGAGACTAGGTGCTTGAATTTCTTTAAGCTCCCGATCACCGCAAGGACATGCTTTTCAATGAAAGAGTATCTAGTTTCATATTCCTCCAAGCCTCGATCAAGAAAGCAATCGGTTGTTCTAATCCTTCTTTGTTTTGTTGTACCAGATTGCGTAAATCGTGTCCCCACCACCAAAGGCATACAACACAAAGTCCTTGGAGAAGTCCTGGATTGACGAGAGTCGGAGCTTGAGATATAGCCTCTTTATTGCCTCAAAACTTGCCTTGCCTTCGATGTCCACTTAAATGCCATGCTCTTCTTTAACATCATCGTTATTGGCTTTACAAGAGCGCAAAGTTTGGAACAAACCTCATGGACAAAATTGATCCTTCCTAAGAAGCTTTCAAGAGCCTTTTGTGACTTGGCAATGGCAAAGCTCGAATTGCTTCGACTCTCTCTCGGGTCAATCGTCAACCCTTCCTTTCAAAACAATATGGCCTAGAAGTTTTCCCTCGTGAGCCAAGAATATGCATTTTTGGGATTCAATGATACCCCAAATCTTCTACACCTCCTCAAATACCTCGCCTTAGATGAAAGAGGTGATCCACCGCATTTTTGAGAATACAAGTGATGTCAGCCAAGATATATTAGAACTATTTTATTGATCAACCCCTTAAATGCCATATCCATTGCCCTTTCGAAGGTGGCTCCAGATTTGATAGCCCAAATGGCATTTTCAGTAGGCATATGTCCCCCATTCGTGGTGAAAGCCGTCTTGAATTGGTCATCTTCTTTCACCATCACCTCGATTATACCCCGAGTAGCCATCTAGAGAGAGAATCTCTCTCGAACCGGATACTACTTGCAATATTTGTTCCATCGAAGGAAGTGGGTAATGATCTTTGAGAGATGCCCTGTTGAGGTCTCGGAAGTCTACACACAACCTAATTTCTCCGCTCTTCTTCCTGACGGGACCAAGTTCGCAACCCAGCTTGAGTGCTTGATCGGGAATATAATGCTTGCCTCTATTAGCTTGTTAAGCTCCTTCTTCATTAGAGGCTCAATGTGAGGGTTGACTGGTCTCTCGTTTCCGCCTGATGGGCTTAGCATCCGGATCCAATTCTATGGTATGTTGTGCCAAATTTGGATCGAATCCTCTCAAGTCTTCATAGCTCCAAGCGAAGACATCTGGAAATTCTTGGCAAAGCTGTATGAAACCTGATTTTTCCTGCTCAGTGGCCACTTTGCCAATTTGAAGTGTTTTGCCTTCTCCAACCGGAATTGGCTCTGAATCTTCTCTCTTGACCTGTATGTTAGCCTTTTCCTTACGAAACTGGTCGTTAGGGTTGAAGATAGACTCCAACGTTACTAAACCCTTAGGAAGCTTGTTTGTCCGTAGCTGCACCACTTGATCTCCATACTGCTGCTCTAGCCTATCCTGATTTCTAGCTGAGAATTCGGCTTCTTCTTGCAAGAAATTGACGATCTGTTGATCATTCTCAAACACCTGCCAGCTTGTGTTATTATCTGGAACTGCTGGCCTTACAACCACATGGATGTGTGGCTGCGTTTTTTCTCTTCTGATGTTGTCAACCACATCAAACGTTGCTCCAAATGCTGCGAGCCTATCTACAACCTCATTTTTCTTCCTGGGTATGGACACAATGTTGAAAGCTTCGAAATCCTCAATGAGGTCCCATACCCTATTCTTGTAGCTCTTTAGCAAGTTATTCTTCGTAGCATGTTGTCCCCTAACTTGGTTGACGATTAGCTCGCTATCTCCAAACACCTGCAGGTTCTTTATGCCCCTTTTCCTGGCCCAATGAAGTCCATGAATCAAGGCCTCATATTCAGCTGTGTTGTTTGAACAAGAAAACTGGAAATGAAAAGCTGAATAATACTTGATGTCTTGTGGTGAAATCAACATTGCACCACCTCCAAAGACCTTGTCTCGCTTTCGAACCATCGAAGAATAATTTCCAAACTTTGCTTTCATCTCTTTGTTCAGCCGAATGATGTCGGAATGGGTGATTTTTTCTTCGTGTACAATACATGCCCAATTCGATTCTTCAATTTCCTTATAGGGGTCAAATTCATGACTTTTGTTTGCCCATTCATCCAAAGTTAAATCAGAATTCCCTCGACCTTAGTACTCGCTTCTAGATCACTTGAACACTCCTCCCGATCAAAGGCCGAGCAATTTGCATTGATAGACCCGTGCACATGAGGCTCGATATGGAAATTGGCAATTGATTCTCATCTGATTTTTGCTTTGGCCCCATACCTTGTTCTCAAAATCATGTGCGACCAATCTGCAGATAAATATCCCCCAATCTTTGCAAGTGAAGTCTCTTGATAAACACAACGCAAAGAGTGGTGGGAGGTCAATTACATGTATACATCTTGCAGGATCAGTAACATTAGGACATGAATGTAGTGTTAGGCTTAACCTCGATGACCCTAACTGTCCCCACTGCTGCTCCATCTAGCTGCACTACCCCTTTCAAGATCGGGCTCATACTGCACCAGCTTGATCCGCTATTGCTTCGGCATCACCGAACTACTTGCTCCCGAATCTATCATGCAATTGTGCACCAAGTGGTTTCAAAATCAATGAAACACAGAAAGGTGGAGGCTTCAAATTTTTTTTTCTTGTCTCTGCCCCCATCATGTTGCACTGCATTAGTGAGAACTTTCTCATGTCCCTGGTTTGATACATTTGTGGCAGACCAATTAGCCATTGCAGCCTGCAATAAGTCTCGTTGCCCTGGGATCGCCAGTGATTCCCACATGGAAATGTTCACATGTGTCTTCTTCATTTGATCGATGATGTTGAAGGGGGATGAACTGTCCTTTTGCTGCCCCTTACTTGGTGCAACCTTTTCTGGAACTTGAACAGGTGCATGTGTTGCTGCAACAGGTACCTTAGGCTGGTTTTGCACATTTGGAGCTGCGTTTGGTCTGCTGGCCCCTTGTTGTGTAAGAGCGGGTTGAGGAACAACTGGATTGGGCGGTTGTTCCTCTACTATGCCTCTCTTCTTTGACCGTGTGTTGGCAGCCACGCCTTGAAAAGGCTGTTGGTTAACTCCACAGAAGTCTTCCGTTTGCCAATTGGCCAATGTGGTCTCTGTTGGAGGTCCTTCTTGTTGCGTTTCTTGTCCGCCGATTCCTTTCGGCTTGGTTCTTGAGGAACACCAATGGTTTGCACCATCAAGGCTCGATTCAAAGGCACCATTGAAACATGCCGACGATTGTGAGGGAGATTGCATGGGTAACACCAAACCGTATTCCCGTGCCATGTTGTTTGTGTATTGGAACCAAGGCTCTTGAGGGTGTTGTTGTATTTGGATCATACGGCCGAAATGGCCAGCAACTTGAGGTTGTCCTCGTTGGTTTTGATTTGCAGCCCGAGGCGGTGGTCTATTTTGTTGGTATGAGGACCTCAGCCATACCGTGCTTCGAGGCCGATACGGCCAAAGCACTTTGAGCTTGTTGTCTTTTGATAGTCACTAGCTCATTTCCGAGGTTCTGCAGCTTGTTTCATGACCTCCTGCAATTCCTTTCAAGTATTTCAAGATGTGGATGCCTCATTATTACTTTGATTTCTAGGAGTTGGAATGGGATTCAACTCGATGCTTGACTGGTTGTAGGATTTCCCATCTCCGGATAGAGAGGCATTGGCGGCCTTGGTGCAAGCTTCGCCAGCCTGATCAAACATTTTCTCCGCTCCGATTGCTGTGGTCGTAGGCCCCCGGCAGTTGTTGTACCTCCCATCGACCGGATCATCATGGCTATGTTCGAATTTATAGCCTTTAAGAAATAAAGGAATGCTCCTTCGGCGGCTGGTCTCGACAGCTTATTGGGATCCTATCCCATGACCGTTGGAACTCAAGTTGAAATCGCCATTTGTTCGTTAGAGCCCTTTTGATTGTTGTCACTGCTCCAATAAGGATAAATTGTCCCCTCTCCCGAATTGGCTGCAGCAAGGGCCGAACAAAGTTGGTTCCATTTGTAATAGATCCCGCCGCTAGGCTCCTAAACCATCAGTAAGGCCTTGCCTTTGAAAGATGAAGCCAACAACTTGACTGCAATATCCATTGCATTTATTTCATGGATCGCGCATACATTAGCAATATCCTGGATGTGATCAATAGGGGTAGTATGATTTTCTCCCGTAAAATAGGGGATATTCTTTCACACGCAATGGAATTTGGTTTTGAGCATTTAGGGCAAGTGGACTACTTCCCGTGAAATTGAAAAAGGGATTCGGTGGTAGATGCGCCATTATGATTGGCCTAAGAACCCTGGTTGATGCGAGAAAAGGTCTACCAGGTGGAGGTGTAGACAAAGTCCTGTTAGGTGGGGATGGTGACCTTTGTGATCTTCTTCCTCTCCTTCCCCAACCTGGTGAAAGTTGCAAGTGGACAAATAGCCCTTCTTCTCGAGTATAAGACCTTGTCCGAATTCTTCTCATGTGCCTCGGGCAACTTGTGCCGCTACACCACCGAACTCTATCCTTCTGAGTCGCCAGATGTGTTAGAGAGCAAGCCTCTAAAAGGCTAGATTTTTCCAAGTTACACACCAAACTTGACAAGTATTGAAAATATAATTTAAATTTGAAGGACCCAGAGGAGATGATCTTCAATCCGGAATCGCCCTTGTTGTGCAGGCACGGATCCCGAAAAAAGATCCTGTCATGAAAGTAACCCTGAACTCGAACTCGGTTATGTTCTGAATCACAAAACCCGAATTACCATGTGTCTGGAACTTGGAACATGCCCGACATCACCGAAAACCTGAAAAGTCGCTTTGATGCTCTCTGACCCGAAACCCGAAATCACTAAAACTCGAAATTTGAAAGTCAAAATATCAAAAACTAAAAATACCCTTTGAAGATTTCCCTCGGATCTACCAACTAGTAAAATTTCGGCCTGTTTTGAGCGAGATAAACCCTTAAAAATGATTTCTGAGTTCAGCTAGGAGGTGCAAAATCCGAAATTTGTAAAAACTGCAATTTTCTAGCCCAAAACTCATGAAAACTCCTTCGAATCTTGATGGAATGACCTCTTGGTCCCACCGGGCATGCCAAAACTATTGGTGCAAAATCACAGCACCCCTGGGACTCCGCAACGCGATGGGTTGGAAGTCTCAATGCGACTGCACAACATGGAGCTTTTCCCAAGTGTGGGACCTCGCGAAATCGGAAAAGCTCTCCGGATGAAGGCCGGCTCCTATTCCTCCTGCTCAGATGCACGAATAAAACGCAGAGGTTTACCAAAAAACCTAATCTAACTGCCAAGGAGACAGGGAGAGAGAAATGCATATAAATAAAACCTAAACTACGGAGGTGATGCACCGAGGAATGAAGAACATTAGCTTTGCAAAAAATAAACACAGACCACACAGATGCAATACCAACACCATGCACAGGTAGCCAAAATGCAACAAGAGTTCGAAAATGACAGCAATAAATATATGAGAGGGTTTAGAAGCAATCACAGACATACATATATTGCTCAAGGATCGATTCAATACATTGCAATGGCCAAGAGGCAAAAAATGGCATTACAGTCCATATGGGAGGTTTGAAAACTCCACAAAATCTCTTGCGAGCAGGAGAGAAGGGAGGGTGCAAAGTAGAAATGCCCAACACTTGAAAAAGAGCCCCTCCTTGCCAATATATAGGAAGAAGAAAATGAGAGAGGAGAAGAATTCGCCCCCCTTTTCCAACCACCTCCAAAACTGCACTTAACTCTTCAACAACCATGGTGGTAGGTGAGATCCCCAACGCCTGTCGGGTTCGGAACTCCCTTGTGCATTTGCATCGGGTATAGAGGACTGCTCGACATGCTTCTGATCCGTGCGTTTCCGACTTGTTTTCCCGATCCGGAAATCCGATTTGCATTGTGTCGGGTTTTGACGACCTCCCGACATGCTCCTTCATCATGCGTTTCCGACCTGTTTACCCGATCCGGAAATCCGATTTGCTTGTTGGCGGGTTTTGGGAACCATGCGACATATTCTTTGGTGTCGGGTTTTGGAGAACCCCCGACATGTTTTTGCGCCATGCGTTTCCGACGTGCAAACCCGACTTGTCGACCCGATTTCCTTTGGCGTCGGGTTTTGGAGACCCGACGACATATCTCCTTGTGTCGGGTTTTTTAGAACTCCCGACATGCTTCTTTGACGTGCAAACCCGACTTGTTTTCCGACTCGGAAACCCGAATTGCCTTGCGTCGACGCCGAGACCGATGGTGAGGACACGTGGCGATGTTTTATTGGCTCGCGGGCCAATCCTTCCATTTTGACCTTTTTGACCAAAACTTGGCCAAAAATCCGATTTCTCTCCCGATGCCCGCCATCTCCCCTGGGACACGTGGCAACACCCTATTGGCCGCGGGCCAAAACTCAAAATTTTCCTTTGCGCCAAACACTTGGTGGATTTTTACCCCGCTCCCCCTCTAACACGTGGCGCATTCGATTTTGCACGGCGGGCTCGCATGGCTAAAATTTTCCTTTGCAAATTTCTCCAAAACTTGGAAATTTTCCAAGTTCTTCTCCCGCTCCGCCACCTCCAAGGACACGTGGCGGCTTCCGATTGGTCATGCGCAGGCCGCTTAGGGGAAAATTTCCCACAAAAACTCCGCCGAACCATAACTTCAAAAATATGAGGAGTTAGGAGGAAAACTTGACCTTTCCGGAAAGATCGATAAAAAGCTCTATCCAATGGTGTCACTTCCAGAAACCTTTGAGTGCTCGATAATCGAAAAATGGAGACCGAGGCACAAGAGAAGGGGAACAAAGGAGTTGGCCATAAAAATGAGCAAAAAGGGGGGCATATTTTGACAACAAATTGCCTTCGCCACCATTATTCAGTGTTTGCATTACACCGAGCCAACTCGATTTCACCTCGACGAGTTATTACTTGCAGGTTATTGATATATTCACTATGCATTGGAGACCGAGCTATTTTTTTAACTCGGGCGAGTTCATATCTCAACAAGCCCCTTATTCCTATGTTTCGACGAGCTCGTTATACCTTTGGCAAGTCCATATTATAACTCAGCGTGAAAAACCACATTCCGTGGCATTCCAAACATTGTCGTCGCCATATATATCTACATGGCATATTATATAATGCATGGAATATGTAACATCTCGGACATTATTCCATATAGTTGGCAGCCACCTAATACCCAACTCGCCACATTCAACGTGGCTTTTTAAACATGCACCACCCTTTTAACACGGGCATTCAACCCACAAAACTTGGGGTCCACGTTCCAACAACAGAAAAAAGGGCGATAACACGTGGCCACAACCACAGTTATATCATGCGGTGGAAGCCTATTTTAAGGCTTTAAAAACCTTATGTGTGCCACATGTAGGATTTTATTCCCTAATCGAATATAACACAAGAAAACCTTTTGTGTGCCACATGTGGGATTTTATTCCCTAATGGAATATAATGCGAGCTAAAATTAGAAAGGGCGGTGAGGGCCAAACATGTGACCTCCAACCCCCAACTCATGCGCCCAACCGTTACACCAAAGTATCTCAGCATTCACAGAACTGAGCTCACCACTATTTAAACACAAGTTGTGAGCAGATTGTGGGTAGACAGCTAAGAAGATTGTTTAGACCTGCTTGCAGTTATCTCCATTTTTGAAGGCCTTGAGCTCAAAATCAAGAGTTGGTGTAAACTGAAGAAGTGTTCAGAATTAGAATACGCTTCTATTGGTGTAATTTTCTTTCAGTTTTGGAGATTTTGTGATGTTGATTTACGCTGTCAAAGTCACTTCTTGTTGAATTTCCAAAGGAGCAATTGTCAAAAACCAGTCTTTGAAGTCGTTAGAGGTCGAACAAGCCTTCAGGCAGAACTGGAAAGTTGCTTAGAATTTCGAGATGATCAGTTTAGTATATTTTCCTTTAAGAAATTGTAATTTTTCCATTGTAGGAGTTTTTCTAACTCATTTTCACGGAGTATGCTTGTGGGAAGACTTGCAGAGCCACGAATGGATTTGGGGATCGTGTTCTGAATCTTGTCAGTCCTTGTTCCATTATCAGCTCTTGTTGCAGGTCCTTGGGATCTATTATTCATTTTGGAAGGGTGATTGTACTTCTAGTGATTTTATAATAGATCAATTCACGGTTGTGGATTCGGAGACGTAGGCTTCCATGCCGAACTTCGTTATCAAGTTTTTGTGTTGTGTTTATCATTGATCTGCATTCTAACTACTGATTTTATTTTCCATATTTTAATCAATTAATTAATCAGAATATAGTATATTTAAAATCGGTAACGACACTTTATTAAATGTGTAAACAATTGGTTAGTGGAATTAAAATCTCCTAAGTTTACAGATCAAATACAGTGTATTTTTCTCCAAGATAGAACAATCAATGAAATCTTCCTTTTGCATCACATTTTTTTCCATATCTAGCTATCTCCCAATCAACGGTTGTTGTTAATCCTCTCGTCTCCATCGTGGGATTAATAGGCAAAGAAGCACAATCTATGTGTTGTTATCAATTAGAGAGGCTAGGGTACAACTCACTTAGAAACACCTTACGGTGCAAATATCAATTCCATAAATAGTTTATGCTAAGGACGTCACTATAAACATCCATTGAACATGTTACCGGTTGCTCTTCTTAAATAAAATTAGAGACAACATTTATACACAACCAAAACTTTCTTATTTTTTCATAAATTTTAGTGAAATGTTTTCCAAAAGAAAGTCTATAGTTTCCCTAGGGAGTTTTTATTTTAAATAGGAGATACAATTTGAAAAAATATATTGCAGAATTTCAACATTTTTCAAAATAAATAAAAACTTGTCAAGTGAATGTAACATAAAGTTGCTTGACGGTACAAAGGTACACATGTTTTAACCAAATATAAACTCCAAGACAAACAAATATTTTAGCAATCTTAAAATTGTTGGAAGCATGTTTAAACTATTGAACTAATGTTGAGGAACTTAAAATGAGATTTGATTAAAAAAAAAATTATACAGCATTAGCAGCCCTTTGATTCTCATGCCACCATCTTTTTTTTCATTTTTAAAGCTTTCCAAATACTCTCTCCCTTCAATATATTTCTATTTCTTCTTATTTTCCCTATTTCAAATCTTACTTACTGATCTGATCGATCTGATCAGGTTTTCATAAAAAACATGTATAGGAGGGAAAATAAGCAAAACGTAAATAGACGATATTAATAGACTGTGGTACTATATGACACCATGGACCGTGACGCGTGCTTGGAAATAAAAACACCTTTCCAACCGTAGTACTTTATATTAAAGTAAATGTAGGTACTACAGTTTTCCAGTGCGCTCCCAGCCTCCCACTTTTCTCGAGAATGGGTTTCCTCACATTTCTCTTTACCACACAATGCAACTTTCAATCGATGCGTTTATGGAGTGTTGCAAATGTCATTGTGAGCAGCGCACAGACTGCTCCATTAAAGCCATTTTCGACAAAAAATCAGACTGTCTTAATTGTTGACAAGTAAAAGTACTAATTAAAGATGAAAAATGATTTACATATTCAAATTCTAATCCTCGTGTTTGTTTACGAAAAAATATGAATATGGTTATTTTTTCAAGAAAATTAATAAATTTCCATTTTAAATTTAAATTTTGAATATTATTTATTTATTTATTGTAAATTTTTAAATTTTAAAGTTGTATTTGTATTGTTAATATAAATATTTTAAATAAATTTATTTAAAGAGATTTTTAACATCTTCAATAAATTAATATATATTGAGTTGAAATGGTTAAGTTATTACAATTTTTTTATTTATTTCTTCTAATTAAAATAAATAACTTCTAAGTTATGGTAAAAATGGATGGTAAAATAATATTTATTTCATCACACTAAGATGATCAAATAAACATCAAATTTAAGGTCAAACATAAAAGTGAATATCTCACTACATTACAATTCACCCTTCTTTGCCATTTTAGAACATCTCTTTCCCGATAATAAGAAATATATAAAATATCATTAAATTAAAAAGTCTAATTAAATTGCTCATGAATGTTGTTATTAGCCTACTTGCAAAATATTGGTGAAAATATGAATAACATAATGCAAAAGAACTAGAAAACTAAATGAACTCAAGAAATACCTTTGAACATGCTTATATTCAAATATTATGTCTCCAACGTGGCAACCTCCTTTCCCAGAGAACTTGTTTACAACAACAAAAGGTATCCCATGCCAATGGGGTTTGGGTGGATCACCTAAGGTGACAGGTTGTGTCTAGATCCACCTGTGTTTAAATCCCACTTGGGTGTTAGGTTGTGGAGCCTGTTTTCATGTGTGAAAGTGTTCAAGACCTGTACACTAAGAGTACTGTACACTTTTCATGTATCCTCGGTCAGGGGTTCGGGCCGGGCGGGGCCCGAGCGGGGGTCCGGGGCAGAGCCCCAGAAGAGGTTCGGGGGCGAGCCCTTTAAAAAAAAAAAAAAAAAAAATTAGGCGTAAAATTTTTTGGCCTCGAAAAATGAACCCGACATATCGGGAAACGTGCTTTTCTCATATGGGCGAGTTTTTTGACCCATAGGTTTATGGGACGGATTTTGCCCATGGTTTTGATTCCCACTGTTTTGTAAAACTGCTTAAGCAGTTGTCTATTTATATGGTCTTATGCATATGATAGATGGACAAGCAAAAAAAAAAAATTGCAGATGTGTTTTGAATTGGGGTGTGAATTTGTAGAGTTTGTTGAGCATAGCTCCAAACGGATCTGGGTATTGTATTGAGAGAGCGGTGGCTTGTAATAAAATCTGAGCAAGTGATTCTTGGTGGATGTAGCCCAAATTGGGTGAACCACGTTAAATATTGTCTCTTTGTGTTGTGTTATTTTATTCTGCAATTTTATTTGAGATCTGTAATAATTTCTGCATATTAGTTTCTATTGCGATTCTGTGAGGGATTATTCCGCATATTTTATCCCTTATTTCCTAACAATTGGTATCAGAGCCTGGTTTGGTTTGCTGAAGTGTTGAATCGCAGGGAAAGTTTTTAGCTTGAGTGGGAGCTATGGCAGATGAAGGAAGATCTAGGGTTGATAAATTCAACGGGCAGAATTTTAGTCTTTGGAAGATGCAGATGGAAGATTACCTTTATCAGAAGGATCTTTATACTCCGTTGTCTGAGAAGGTGAACAAACCCTCGAGTATGACAGATGTGGAATGGGATTTGTTGGATCGGAAGGCACTTGGAACGATCCGACTGAGTCTTGCATCTTCGGTATTATTTAATGTTTCAAAGGAAAAGACTACAAAAGATCTAATGGATGCATTAGGGAAGTTGTATGAAAAACCCTCTGCCTCTAATAAGATATTTTTAATGAAAAAGTTGTTTAATATGAAGATGTCTGAGAATAGTTCAAAGAAGAGATCATTTAAATGATTTCAATACTATGGTAGTAGTGAATATGCTAGCTTCAAGTTACAATAGAATTTGATGAAGAAGTTAGGGCTTTATTAATTTTGTGCTCTTTACCTGAGAGTTGGAATAGCCTAGTAATGGTGGTAAGTAACTCGGTTCCAACTAACTCGAAGTTGAAGTTTGAGGATGTTGTAGGGGTGATTCTAAGCGAGGAAATGCGAAGAAAAAGCTCTGGGAATCTTCTACTTCAGTGGAATGCTTTGACATAGTGGAAACTAGAGGGAGACAGAAGAATAGAGGAAACCGTGGAAAATCAAAAGATCGGGCAAGGTCAAAATCTAAGAACAAGATTGTATGCTGGAATTGTGGAAAGCCTGGGCATGCAAAGAAGGACTATTGGGAGCTTTGGGATAAGAAGAAACAACAAGAAGAAAACAAGGAGGCAAATGTGGCAACGGGTAATGTATGTCAGGATGCTTTGATTCTTTCTTTGCACAATATTACTGAATCTTGGGTTTTAGATTCAGGGCTTCTTTCCATGCTTCTCCACATAGGCATTATTTTGTTGATTATGTTCAAGGAGATTTTGGGCATGTTTTTCTTGGTGATGATGAGCCTTGCAGCATAGTTGGAAAAGGTTCTGTTCAGGTTAAGATGCAGAATGGGAATACTTGGCTATTGAAGGATGTCAGACATGTGCCTACATTAAGACGAAATTTGATATCGGCAGGGCAGTTGGGAAGTGATGGTTGTACTGTGATATTTACAGCAGACTCTTGGAAGGTTACCAAGGGTGCTCTTGTGGTGGCAAGAGGTAAGAAGGTTGGAACCTTGTATTTAACCACTGATAGTACTAATGATTGTAATCTTGTGGCTTCAGATGCAGATACAACATTATGGCACTATAGGCTCGGTCATATGAGCCATAAGGGCATGAACATCATAAAGAAGAATTTTCCTGGATATACAGAAACAAGTTTCGATTTCTGTGAGAACTACATATATGGGAAACAGAAGTGAGTAAGGTTTCTCAAGGTTGGACCTACAAAGAAAGAGAGTAAGTTAGAGCTGGTGCATTCTGATGTGTGGGGCCAGCCTGTATCATCTTTTGGGGTTCAAGTTATTATGTTACTTTTATTGATGATGCAACAAGGAAAGTTTGGGTTTATTGTATTAGAAACAAATCTGATGTATTTGACACTTTTGTTAAATGGAAAGCCTGGTAGAGAATGAAACAGTCTTAAGCTAAAATGTCTCGGTCGATAATGGAGGGGAGTATTGCAAAGCAATGAATTTGATGATTATCTGTTCTAAGAATGGAATCCGCAGCAGCAAAAGACGGTTCCAGAACTCCGAGCAGAATGGGGTATCAGAAAGGATGAACAGAACAATAATGGAACGTGCTAGGAGCATGAGGTTACATGCAGGATTGCCTCTTTCTTTTTGGGCAGAAGCGGTGAGCACAGTTGTGTACTTGATAAACAAAGGACCCTCAAGTGCCTTGGATGGAGGCATACCTGAGGAGGCTTGGTATGGTAAGAAAGTTGATTATTCATTTCTTAGAGTCTTTGGATGTGAGGTGTTTGTTCACATAGACAAGGATGATAGGACTAAGCTAGAGGCTAAATCAGAAAAATGTACTTTCATTGGTTATGGTGGTGATGACTTTGGATATAAATGTTGGAGTATTAAGGACAAGAAAATCATTCGATCTAGGGATGTGGTCTTTAATGAGAAAGTCATGTATAAGCAAAGCAGTTGCAGGAAAACAAGGAAGAATCCAAGAAAGAATATGCAGCGGTAGAGGATCTTCCAGATGGGAAAGTGACACATGAATTAGTTCAGAACCCCTCAACAGGAACCCCAAACTCCTATATTGAGGAGGTCTTCTAGGGTAAGAAGAGAACCTGAACATTTTTCTCCTTCTCTTTATTATTTATTACTCACTGATAGTGGAGAACCAGAGAGCTTTGATGAAGCAATGCAGGTAGATGCCAGGAAGAAGTGGGAGCAAGCCATGGATGAGGAGCATCAGGCTCTCATGGAGAACCAGACATGGGATTTGGTAAAGCTACCCGAAGGAAAAAGAGCATTACAGAATAAGTGGGTGTTTAGAGTCAAAGAGGAAGAAGGAGGCAAGAAAAGATACAAGGCCCGGTTGGTGGTCAAGGGGTTTGCACAGAAAAAAGGTATAGATTTTGATGAGATTTTTTCTCCTGTAGTAAAAATGACTTCTATTAGAACTATTCTTGGAATAGTGGCAGCAGAAGACTTGCACTTAGAACAATTAGATGTAAAGACTGCATTTCTCCATGGCGATTTGGAGGAGGAGCTATATATGCAGCAGCCAGAAGGATATGAAGTCAAAGGTAAAGAGGAGATGGTGTGCAAACCGAAGAAGAGCTTCAGATGGCTTCAAACAAGCTCCACGTCAATGGTATAAGAAATTTGATAGCTTCATGATGGAGCAAGGTTATATCGATGTCATTCGACCATTGTGTGTATACAAAGAAATTTGAGGATGGAAGTTATATTATCCCGTGTTTGTATGTTGATGACATGTTGGTTGCAGGGTAAAAACATGCAGAAATAAAAGTACTCAAGAAGCAAACTAAGTGAATCATTGCACATGAAGGATTTGGGTGCAGCCAAACAAATCCTGGTATGAGGATATCTCGGGATAGGAAGGAACGGAAGTGACTTTATCTCGTGAAGAGTACATTAAGAAGGTCTTGAGAGGTTTAATATGCAGGATGCTAAACCGGTTGGGACTCCTTGGCGCAGCCATTTCAAGTTATCAAAGGAGCAAGTGTCCCAAGACAGAGCAGGAAAGAAACCAGATGTCCAAGGTACCTTACTCATCAGCAGTTGGCAGTTTGATGTATGCTATGGTGTGCACTAGGCCTGATATTGCCCATGCAGTGGGAGCTGTGAGTAGATTTATGAGTGATCCAGGTAAAGAGCATCAAAGCAAGCAAGAAAGTGGATCCTTCGGTATTTGAGAGGGACCATGGGGACAGTTTTGTGCTACAGTGGATCAAACACCACTTTACGTGGTTATGTAGATTTAGATATGGCTGGAGATGTAGACAGTAGGAGGAGCACGACAGGTTATATTTACACTGTAGGTGGGACAACAGTGAGTTGGATTTCACGACTACGTAAGTTCGGTGGCTTTTCACAACCACAGAGGTTGAGTATGTTGCCACAGAGGCAAGCAAAGAGATGATTTGGTTACAACAATTGCTTGAGGAGTGGGGCATAAGCGGGAGGAATGTAAGTGCATAGTGATAGTCAGAGTGCTATACACCTAGCTAAGAACTCTGCTTTCCACTCTAGGACAAAGCATATACTAGTTAAGGTACCATTTCATCAGGATAGCTTTGGAGGAAGAGAAGTTGAAGTTGGAGAAGATTCATACCAGTCAAAATCCTGCAGACATGATGACCAAGGTGGTCACAAGGGAAAAACTAAAGTTGTGTTCAGCTTTGGTTGGTCTTCACAGAAACTAGTGAAGGGTTGAGAAGCTTGCTCAGAGGAAAACTAGTCTCCAAGTGGGAGATTGTTAGGTTGTGGAGCCTGTTTTCATGTGTGAAAGTGTTGAAGACTGTACACTAAGAGTACTGTACACTTTTCATGTATCCTCGCCGGGGTTCGGGCCGGGTTGAGCGGGGTCCCTGGGCAGTAGCCCCGTGTAGAGGGTTCGGGCGCAGCCCCCGAAAAAAAAAAAATTTAGGCGTAAATTTTTTTGGCCTCGAAAAATGCACCCGACATATCGGGAAACGTGCTTTTCTCATATGGGCGAGTTTTTTGACCCATAGGTTTATGGGACGGATTTTTCCCATGGTTTTGATACCCACGGTTTTGTAAAACTGCTTAAGCAGTTGTCTATTTATATGGTCTTATGCATATGATAGATGGACAAGCAAAAAAAAAAAATTGCAGATGTGTTTTGAATTGGGCTGTGAATTCTGTAGAGTTTGTTGAGCATAGCTCCAAACGGATCTGGGTATTGTATTGAGAGAGCGGTGGCTTGTAATAAAATATGAGCAAGTGATTCTTGGTGGACATAGCCCAAATTGGGTGAACCACGTTAAATATTGTCTCTTTGTGTTGTGTTATTTTATTCTGCAATTTTATTTGAGATCGTAATAATTTATGCATATTAGTTTCTCTTTTGTTTGATTCGTGAGGGATTATTCCGCATATTTTATCCCTTATTTCCTAACACTGGGCACGATCCAGTTCATAGCTCTGGTCATAAAAAGCATTTAAAAATATAAAAAAACAACATATATCCCATCTCTTCCTTACAATATCAATATATAGGAATTAGAACCCAGTAACCCTAATTCTCAATGGTGGCTTTACAATTTACATATGCACTTGAAATCATTGTAAAACCTACTCAAGGGACGATCCCCACACACACAATAGTTTCCCGAGCCAAAAGATAACTATGACAATTACAATGCAAAAATAAAAGATTGTTTGGACATCAAGTTCTTAACATGCCCTAAACTTTGAAAAGTTTTTTCCTAAAAACTTGATCTATGAAATGTGTTGTTAAATTTGTTGGAGAGGTTCTCAAGTTGCATCTTTTGGCTACATGATTCTACATTGGATCAAATCATCAATGATATTACAATTGTAGATTGTGGATGTTCGTCTACATAAGATAACCTCAAGTTCCAAGGTAGAATATCTCACTTCATCCAAACTTCGAGAGAGTCATGCACACATGAATTCTCTCCCTAAAGACCTACTTCAAACACAATATATGAAAAACATGGTGACTCTTGCAATATGGGTGTAGGTCTAATTTATACGCCACATTCTCAATGTTTTGCATCACTCTATACATTCCATTGAATCTTGGTGCTAACTTATGATTGCCTTTGAGATTTAAGGAAATTTGTTTGTATGGTTGGATTTGTTAAAAAACCATGTTCTTGATGGAAAATGTTCATTATGAAAAATGTTGATATACATGTTTCATCTGATTCTGAGCTTGTAACAAGTATCTCTTTAAATCCTACAATAAAGTTTCCCTGTGACATAGAGTTGAATCAATAACCTACCCCTTGAAGCCATCTGTAAGGTAGGATGTGGGAAATGGTTCTAGCTGACCATATATAACTCATAGGGTATCATCTTATTTAAAGTGTGGTAAGAAGTTTTGTACAACCTTTCAATAAGAGAGAGCAACTCAACCCAATGGATTTTTTATTTCAAGGAAAAACACCACATACATGTATCGAAACTATTATTGAAATCTATTTTTATTCAGAAATCTAAACATGGTGTGTGAGCTCATTTCAAGTTGTATCTCGTGGTATTTAAACAATTATTGCAAAAAAAATTAGTGAAAGTGGGATTGCGATATGAGACGATAAAAGGGCACATACCATAGAGGTGGAATTTTGATCATTGTAAATTTGTTCCGCTATTGAATAATTGAAAGGATCAATCAATGAGAAAAATAGACATATTTGGAGAGGTATTCAACCACAATAAAGACCACTATTTTACACTAGATGATTAACTAAGATATGAAATTTATCCAAGTTAATCTAAGTAGAAACAACTGTGGAAATAGCTAATATAAAGTGATATACATATGCTAAATATTTTATTTTGATATTTAAATGAAGTAGAATAAATGAAATAGAATGGATAAGATACTAACCTGAGGATGACTTACCCCGCAGTGTGTTGGACTCGAATAGACTAATGTGCGAACAAAACAGAATATGAAAGTGCTACCCTGGGAATTGTAACAACTGGAGATCTGGTTGGACTGGGGCACTGCGGGCACCCTGGTTTGAAATATAGGCGCTCTGGTCTGCAGAAAAGCTCAGGGTTTGAATTTGAGTGTCGCTAGGTCTTTGCAGTGTCTTTATCCTTGTTACATGGTTGTTGCAATATGTTCACTTGTGTTGTCGTGAATCTGATATGAAAATCTACCTGCAAACCCCATACAAAGCATCAACTCCCTAAAAAAGAAAGATGCATATGTAGGGTCGGGATCGACCTTACCGCCACAATGGTGGACTTACAACTAAGCATTGCACTACATTCCATACCCAATGTAGTTATGTGTGTTTGTGTGTGCAATTATGTGCCTAGGGTGCCCTAGCACCAATGACGCAAAAGTAGGGGCAATAACTAGATGTAAAGATGCAAATGGTGGATGGAATAGAATGAATACAACCCTTTCCCCTATGCTTGTGTGATGCAAATGTAAATGATGCCCAAATGCAGTCCCTTACCTTAGTAGATAGCTAGCCTTTGATAGATGATAGTCCACCCATAATATGGTGAGTATATTATGTTTATATGGGGATCTCTTGTTCAAATTTCAACACTAATGACCCGACATGCCAACTAGTACCTAGGGGAACGAATGGGAAAATGACAGACCAACCTCAAATAGATAAATTAAACCCAAGTGTTATGGGGACTGGGGCACCTAAAATCACGGACACGGGCGCCCATGGGCGCCCTAGCACTTCCCTAGGTGCCCTAGTCAGAGACTAGAGACGACAACGTCTAAATAACGACACCTGATACCCTGCGAGAGATGACCATAACCGTCTAAACAACTGACGACTGTACAAGACAAATGACGATGATGACCGACTAACCGACAACATGACTACAAGATGGGTCATTTGTGAATATTTTTACTACGCTAGATCCATATATAAAATATCATACTTGGCGGTATAAATGTAATAGTAAGTGCGTGATTTTGTGAATACATTTGCTAATAGTATTTGAGATTTGACAGGTTTATGATAGAACAAGGTTACTCTAGATGTCATTCTAATAATTGTGTTTATTTTAAAATACTAGAGAATGACACCTATATTATCTTGTTGTTGTATGTGGATGACATACTTATGGCAGGGTCAAACATGTAGGATATAAATGAACTAAAGAGATAACCAATACATTTGTCATGAAGGATTCAGGTGCAATAAAGAAAATTCTTGGCATGAGAATCAATAGAGACATAAAGAGTAGAATATTGACTATCTCAAGAAGAGTATGTGAACAAGGTGTTGGACAGGTTCAGGATGCAAGATTCAAAACCAGTGAGTACACTATTGGCAGGGCACTTCAAGTTGAGTAAAAAACAATGTCCTAAAACACATAAAAAGATTGAATATATGTCCAGAGTTTCATATGCTTCAGCAGTTGTAAGTTTGATGTATGCTATGGTATGCACAAGACCATACATTGCCCATGCAATGGGAGTTGTCAGCAAATACATGAGTAATCCAGGAAAGGAGCACTGAAATGCAGTCCAATGGATTCTCAGATACTTGAGAGGGACCAATAGCAGACAGTTGTGCTATGGAGGGTCAGAGGTTTCCTTACATGGATATGTTGATGCAGACATGGCTGGAGATTTGGATGGTAGGAGGAGCACCATAGGTTATGTATTCACTATTGGTGGCACGAGAGTTAGTTGGATTTCTAAACTGCAGAAGATTGTTGCCTTGTCTACTACAAAGGCAGAGTATGTTGCTGCTACAGAAGCAAGCAAGGAGATGATATGGATGCAACATGGTGTTTTCTAGAGATTATAATAAAAACCTACATACTGCAAAATATCTTGAAAATTTCAGGATTATAATTGAAAACCTTCAAAGTGCAAAATAGTACTGCTGGACATTTTCCACATTTCAAAGCTTACACAAATTTAGTTTCTATATAATTTCCATTTTAATTAAATGGGTGCAGAGAAGGCTTTTAGTTGGGCCCATCACTAACATTATAACAAATAGGGCACTTATGGCCTCCGGTCGCCACATTTAGTAGAGATAGAACAAGCACAACATTATCAAGGTGCAGGGTGCTCCAAAACCACTTTTGATAGATTCAAAAACTCTCAGATTTATGCATTGCAACCAAGTAATTTCAAGGCATTTTGAGATCTCTACATAGAGACTTTTTGCCACCCTGTCTTTATTGTCTACTCAGTAACTTGGATTGACTGTTCCATTTGGTTGTCTCACTCACTCAGTCATAACCATGGGTTTTTTATTATTCAGCAACCCATAAGTCTGTCCACATATATGTAAGTCAGCTGAAAGTAGAAGGGAAGGGTGGAAGTATAAGCAAAGTAAATATAGGGGCATCACAAACTAGGTTGTATGAGTCTCAACTTGCATTTCGAACAGGGTTCTATATATACCCAAAGGCAGAGGTTAAAAATGTGAAGCACTGCATGGTTCCTCCTTTAAGGAACTTCGTCTCAAAAATAATTTTATTTAAAGAGGTATGGATTAGATTGTTTAACTACTAGCTGCATGTGTAAGATTAAAAATTTGGAAAGAAGATGGTGGAGGTGAGGAAGCATAGCTTCACTATTTTTTACTTTTCCCACATTTTCTCCAAGGTAACCTCTTGTGTCGATCTCTCATTTCCACGTATGTTTCATTCATTGTTTCTTACTTCTATGTCTTGCAACTAGTTTACTAACTCAAAATGCTTAATAGGCATAAGAAATCTATTGAAGGTGTGAATATAATCATGGCAATCATTCCTAATAGAAAATAGTAATTAAATTCATTATCATGTAGTTTATGAACAACATGCTCATTGTGCACTATTGTTTTGTGGGTTTGATAACAATTGCGTTTGGTGGTAGCATGGTTGGAGTATGAAGCATGATATGCAATGCATGAGGCATGTATGAGAGCATGGGTAGGACTGCATAATGAAATGTGTGATGTAGATTCAGTCAGAGAGCTGTAGTAAGCATCAAGTATGAGCATTTAAGGATTGTCTCAATAGCATAGAACTCAGGAAAAATATATGGAGAAAGTAAATCTGTGTTCATGAATCTTACAATGGAATGTCCATGTCGATCACGGATCACTTTGAACTCATCTATTCTTTTGAGTCTTTTCTTGGCATCATAATCTTCCACTCCAAATTTTCCATAATTTCTATTGATGAGAGTGTCTTCAATAAGTCGTATCCTTCCTAGTGAAACAATCTGCTTACTAGTTGGAAAGATTTCTCAGAGGAGTAGTTACGGATAGGTCATCTTACTCTCAATGTAATATGTATAGTCTAACAATTTGAGTAATCCCCCCACTCCGTGCTACATAAATCAAGAAGGGTAATGGTGATGTGCCGGTACCAAAAAGAGCATGAACAACCACAGCAACATATAGGGGAGTATTGTTTTTGTTTCTTACCTCACTGGAATCCAAGGAACTTAGGTAACATTGTTGGAAGGAGATTGCTTCCACTTTCCAAGAAACAAATCTGTCCAATCTAAACTAAAAATTTCTGATCACATTAGTAGTTGACTGCAGGCAGCTAGTAACATAATTTTCTGCATGGTTCAATGAAAAAATGTCAAAATAATATTTCTAAAGCAGTAATCAACAAGCTTTCACTAGCCAACCATGGAATATTTAACAAGAAGATATACACGTATGGGCCAGTGTCTCATCTGTTTGCTTAAGCATTTTATTGTCTACCGAGCACAAACCTACTGATTCTATGAACAGAAAAATTGTAGATATCAAAGTACATGTATCTATGCTTGAGTAGAAAAATGCTTCTAAAATTCATTTTGGAAAAAACATACAAGAAGTCTGTAATAACTAATAAGTACCTCTGAATGATAACTCTATAGAGGATTTTAGTTCTAAGATAGGAACAATCCCAAAATAGCTGTTGACACCATTACATGGCATAAACTAATCCTGAAGATAATGGCACTTGAGTGAAGGTTTTCAGCATCAGTGAGCATGTTTCCCATGATTTTGTTGCGAGTAGAACAGCTCTACCAAAATGTTGTAATAGAAATCAAAATCAAGTGAGGATTAGCTCCAGCAACAAGAAGACATCCATGCATATGCAGCTTGCATTGTACACTGGCAACAAAGAAGACCTCAATGCAAATGCAAGTTGAACCGTTCATAGGATTTACCTATGATGTGGATGGCTGGAGAACAAAACCAAAATACTAGATAATCCATGATGGTTGTCTTTTGAGGACTGTAGTAATTTTCATATAACAATTTTTTTCATGCTTCTATAAATCCTCCAGAGTCACCTAGTATAGCTTCTCCAAAACACTTTTTAAGGATCCCTCAGACAGCAGTCCCCTTGATCCCATGAAGTTAAAAGAATAGAAAATGTGAGCACAAGCAATTTACAAATGGATATTATCCGTATGAAATACAAATATTTGTTAGGACAACAGCTCTTTGTTAAGAACCACCGCCAAATCTTCAGTTCTCCCCTCAACAAGATGGAGCATAACAGATGTTTTATACCACCATTATCGTTGAATTTTTTTATACCGATAGGCATTTACAGTGGGGCAAGCTCCCCTGTCAGTGCCCAATTGACGACCACACATTGTCTCATGCAATGATAACACCATGAGGGAAAATGGGTGGTGACACATGTATTTCAATGCTTAGTTTTACCTGCTTAAGTTGAAAATAAACCCGCCCCTTATGATGTGCACTGAACAGTATTAAATGTCGTGAGGAAGGCAGGTTGCCTATGCATGGTCTCCTGTGCAAGGCATGCCCCCACTCTGTTGGTACACCGGCTTCCAGATTTCGTGTAAATAAAACATACAACCTCAACAAATGTTTATGGTGATACTTCTTTTGCTTCTAATCATCCACAATTTTTGGTGTTTTCTACTACTCCTGCTCCTGCCTCTCCTAATACCGCAAAAGCTCAGAGTGGAACTGTTACAACAATTACCAGATATGCCTGTCGTATGGGATGACAGTTACAGCATGGGCCTTTGCCGTCTCCACCAGGGCAAATGAGTTCACCAACAAACAGGAATACCAACATTACAGCCGGATCTTTTGATGACAAGTGAATCTTTTCCACCGAGGTACATAGGTTTCCTGCTCCAACATTAAATTCAAGTTAGTGGAATTGAATTTAATGCTTCTTAAACTTGTATTCTAAGCAACAAAGTGCCTGCTGCATTTTTCCCTGCATTTTTCAGAGATGTTTCTTTAAACGAAGGCCCTTGTGTAGAATATTGGCAAAGATGCTCGCACTTTGCGTTTAGCTCTGCCATAAGTTATTTGGAATGAGTATTTTTCCTTCTTACTGTGCTGATTTGGTTTGTCCTGCACCAAATTTGATTTAGGAATGACCCAGGACAGTGCTCTCCTAAAAATCAACAGAAAGCACGGTCTTCTGAGTTTCAGTCCCTTTTGAGTCCCTCAAATCTTGATTTTCTGTTGTTTCTTCTGTCTTTCCACTCTGTTTATTGTGCAAGACCATTGGCTTTTGTTTTGCCCCTTTTTGTGGAATTCTTAAGCTTGAGGGATATTTGGTATTTTTACAGGTACAAGGCATCGATATCAAGGAGTACACGAGGCTTGAGGGAGAAGTTATTTGCACGTAACTGAAATTGGCAGAGAAATTCAATGGGAAGCTAGCACCACGATCACAGGGGTAGCCCGTATGATGGAGCGTCTTCACCCTTATGGTAAAAATAATGAAATAACTGCCCCTGTTTCTGATAATGTGGAGGAAAGCTCAGATGGAACTTCATTTAGACAAGGCGTTGAAGAACACTGGGGTTCTGCATCTTCAGACAGCAGTAGGAGATCAAGCTCATGTGGCACAAGTTTGGATTTAATCACACTCGTTCCACAAACTATGATTGACAAATCAGATAGTTGCATTAGTGAGGCCTCTGTGAAGGTAAGGAGCTCTGATTTCTATAGAGTTACATAACAAATCCTCTATAAGTTCCAATGCTGAGCTGCATGCTCTAACTAATGCAAAGATATTTTTACATGCTTCAGAACTGAAACCAGAAACTTGATGCATAATATTTTATTATTCTATTCATTCTCCTGCTGATGTATTTTCTTTTGCATTATAAACTTTGCATTTGCTTTGGGAGAGATAGGAGGATGGTGGCATCTTGTAATAAATATATGCTACTCTTGACTTCTAATTGTCTGTAGATTCAAAAATTTTCTTTGGCAGAGCACCTATGCAAGCTCATAATCCCTGGGAACGACCAGCCCATCCCCCACGCCCTTTTCAGATCTGGAAAACAGAAAAAGAAAAAAATCTATTCATGGGATACTGTGTTTTTCTTGTACCAGTTGTAATGCAATTATGTTTTAAGTCTGTGTAAAGTAATCCCTCCAGTCTTGCTCTTCTCTTGACGTCTTTTGTTGCACATATATAAACAGGCTGCATCCTTAGCAAACCTTGCTGGCTCGATATTTTTCCATCAATCTTGACATGGGTTTTAGGAGCCCAAAATCAACATGGATGTTTTTTTGTTTAAATGTAAACCAAGTATAGATTCAATGGGGTATTTTTTTCCTAAACATTCCAGATATGGTTATGTATTTGACGTATTGTTTAAACAAGGTACAGATTTGGTGGGGTATTTTTTCCTGAACAGTCCTATATGGTTATGTATTTGACATATTGTTTATAATTTCTTAGTGTCAGATGTTTATAATGATATGCAGTCACACCCGTTGTCCATAGTAAGATTCACAAGCTACATATTTATTTCCTTTGAGCAAAAACTGCATACCTTAGACATGTGCATTTTCCTTATCCTCTATTTAGACACTCACGTCTCTTTCACTGCATTGATTCTTAACTATGAGTATCTTACATTTTGGTCAAAATGAGATGTTTTACATGTTATCTGATCCATACATACCAGGCATGACAGACGTGGTTCATATGGGAAATGAAATATTTGTATAAATGATATGCAGAGAAGGTAGAAACAAACGTAAGGTTTTGGAGAACCCACAACACTCCTCACTGATCTTAACAAGGAAGAATGATCTAATTGGATGGATGCAATGTAGGTTAGCTTCCAATAAGATACTTCCTGCCCTGTATTTGCACTTCCATATATTTGTAACCATATGAGTGGAATGCGATACATATATGCTAAGTAGCCAGGTCATTTTGGGTTTGAACGGCAAAACAGTTTTGCCAGTACGGAATTTTATTTTGACCGGGTACTGCTGTACAAAAAAATCCAGCTTTATATTTCTACTTCAATATTATTTGTAGCCATTTGAGTGGAATGTGATATATATAGGCCAAGTAGCCAATTAGTTTTGGGTTTGGGTACAGTCATATAAAAATCCAGCCCTGTATTTGCACTTCCATATTATTCGTAGCCATTTGAGTGGATTGAGATATATATAGAGTAAGTAGCCAGTGTTTTGAGTTTGTGTATGGCAAAATGGGTTTGCTGATATGAATTTGTCTTTCCTCAGGTACATCCGTAATATATATCTAGCCTAATAAATAAGAATTAACCACATACTGTGCATATAATAGCCCAAATAACCACAAAAACACAACTGATTAATTTATATTGCTAACAGAAAGCCAAATATCATGGTAAATTTAATTATTAAATCAAAATTATTAATCATTGTCATACTGCTCTTCATTAGTATAAGGAGAGGCAAGTGTTGATTCAGATTGATGTCATCTTTTTGAATTTTTAACGTATTTACCAAATTCGAAAAGTTCGGTTTGTTTGGGTGGGGAAAAATATAAAATATAAATAGAACAACATTTATATTTGTAAAACAATTAAAAATGGTCCCCACGAAAGACAAGGAGGCAATTATTGGAATGGTAAGGAGGCAATTATTTATCCTTGTGGAAACTCCAAATCTATCACTGGTAGCACCACCAACCCAACGGTCTACGGTAACACTAAATTGAGTTCTCAGGTTTGCAGTACCACCAAGATCAATATTCTAACCAGCCAAACATTACTCAGTGTTCCACTAGATATTACTCCATAAATTGTAATGGCGCATAAGAATCTTTAAGGCTTGAACATAGCATGCCATATTGAGAGTGCAACAAATCTCATGAGGTATATACATCATCGAACTTGTTCTGGTTCCACTCACCTATGATACAAATTGTAGAGCTTAATTCTTCATATGCAGTACCGCTGAGTCCAGCATTTTGACATGACTCAGCGATATTCGATGGAACATGAAGATTCACCATGGAAGAGCAACTGTTTCCTCTTCCATAATGACTCTTTCCCTTCGGTGCCATTGTATATTCATATGTATATATGTAGCGAGCTAGAAACCAAGAGATAGACAAAGATAGACAACCAATAACGAGATTAGATTACTAATTTTTGTGGGATTTTACATAAGAGTACCAATTGCAGGAGCTATTCTATGAAGTGATGTTGCAATGAGTTAACTTGTATCAATCGGTGTGGTGTCAGAAGTATAACTACATTTTTTGTCAAAGTTTAAATGGGGACTAGATTGGATTATTAATTTTTATGGCTTCCATATGTGATATTACCAAATAATTTTCCCATTGGCTTTTTTATATGAAGAATAAAATATTTTTGGGTCTTTCACTTTAAATAAAGTTTAAATTATTCTTAGTATGTTAATTTTTTGTACTAGCAAATTACGCCCTTGCTTGCAAAGAATGCATGAATAAGAACTTTTATCTTCCCATGCCGGACTCCCTCCACACAATCCATGCATCCTTGCCATTTCCCAGTACTTACTAACATTGCATAATCAAAAGCATAATTAAAAACAACTTTTTTCAAATACAGTTTGGAATGTCATGATGTTCAGCAATGCAAAACATGAAATTCTACATGTTCGTTCACCTCTAAATGCCAACGAACTCCCAAAAAACTGTAATGGGAAAAATGTTTTAGTCAGAAATTGTACATGCAAGTCAACTAAACCTGACATCTAACACTTAACACCTGAATATCTAACTTTTTCCAGTTTGTTTCCATTTCAAATTTGTAGCCATTATAATACATTTCAAGAGAACATAAGGTTCACTGTATAACTCTTAAAAAACGTAACTTCTATCAAGTAGGATAAATGAACATTCCATGGACCCCTATCAGCATGACCATGGAACCTAAAAGACCATTGCTAGTATTTAGCATTACCAATAATCTTGACATGAACATAAGCCCGCCTCAAAATGATGGAAGCGGTTAGCATCCCTCACAATAATTTCTCTCTTTTCAAACCTGGAAATAAACTTTATGGCTGTGTGACAATCACCACACACCCGAAGATTCTTCATTATTCTGATGGGCACTTCAGGAGGGGTGCTAATAAGCCCAAAAGCAATAGCTAGCTTTTCACTGTGATAAAACAGGTTTTTTTCCTTGTGTTCTGCCTCCACATCATGTAAAACAAAGTCCATGTCAGGCAGGTACCCAGCAGCCTTCATCTTCCCAAATAGCTCATTCAACTTTGCATAAATATCATCTGTTTGTGGGTGTGATCTGTCTTCTCTGACAAAGGTGTGCACCTTGTTACCTGCTTCAATCCAGCTGTATCCTGGCTCCTTTAGTACTCCTTTATCTTTCATCTCATTTCTCACTTTTGCAACATCATCCCACCTGCCAACCGAAGCATAGATGTTTGAAAGCAGTTTATAAGGCCCCGCACGTTTTGGTTCAAGTTTGAAAAGGTGTTCTGCTGCATGTTTTCCCAACTCCAAATTCCCATGAATTCTACAGGCACCAAGCAGTGCCCCCCAAACAACGCCATCAGTTTCGAATGGCATACTGTTGATCAACTTCTCTGCTTCATTCAAGCAGCCAGCCCGGCCATGAAGGTCAACCATACAAGCATAGTGATCTGCTCTTGGTTGGATGTGGTGATCACTGATCATTGAATTAAAGTAAGAGCGCCCTTCATCCACTAGGCCTGCATGGCAACAAGCTGATAAAACACCAATAAATGTTACATAGTTTGGCTTTGTCCCTGCTTGTGTCATTTGATCATAGAGTTGGAGGGCCTCCTTGGCATGCCCATTCTGTGCGTATCCTGAAATCATAGTATTCCATGACACCACATTCTTTTCACTCATGTTGCCAAAAACTTTGCTTGCATCCATGGTGCAGCCACATTTGGAATACATGTTAACAAGTGCACTGCCAACAAAGACATTTGATTCAATTCCACTCCTGATAATATAACCATGAACCTGCATACCATGTCTCAAAGCTGCTAGATTAGCAGAAGCACTGAGAACAATTGGAAAGACAACAACATCTGGCCTCATGGCCTCACTGCGCATTCTGCAAAATAACTTCAAAGCCTCCTCAGCATGCCCACTCTGAGCATATCCTGCAATCATCGCAGTCCATGAGATCACATCTCGTTCACAAATATTGTCAAACAGTTGCCTTGCACTCTCCATGTTTCTGCATTTTGAATACATATCAACCATTGCATTCAGCAGGATGGAATTGAACTCAAATCCAGTTTTAACAATGTAAGCATGTACCTGCCAGGGAATCCTTTTAAGGCATGGGAAATTTCTTAAAAGAATAGAATAATTGGAGAATCATTAGATTTTAAGAAATAAGAAACATATGTACTATAAGTAATTCTGTGAGTAAGAACATAGAATCCATGTTCTTAAAAAATGAAATAGGATGGTTCAAAAGATCCTCAAATGCATTTGGAAAAAAATGACAAAACATAAAATCCATGTTCTTAAAAAAGGAAATAGGATTGTTCAAAAGATCCTCAAACACATTTGGAAAAAAATGACAAAGAATTCTTTCAAAACAAATATCCCAAAGCATGTAAAAATTCCTCCATACAGAATTTTGAACTAGGGTCAAATAGGGCTACAAAAGAAAGCAGGTCATTGACCCACTTGCCAAAAATGAAGTTTTAATATGCACTGCTGATAAAAAGGGGTTCCCTTTTTTTTCCCAGTTTGAATGTTTCTAGCTACTATGGTAATTACTATTAACTGTCTACCTTTGTAAGTTTTGGCTAACCTAATAATTTTATGGTCTTTTAAGTTTTTTCAAAAAAGGTTGAGGTGTAATGGTAATGGACGCTCATTAGAACCTGATCCAAATCAGAAATCGCTGTTATAATATTAAGGTAATCCATAATCATAATCTAGTAAACTCGTGGGGAGGTTGCAGCGTAACCAAAATGGGTACATTTAACAATATAACCCAAAGTTAAAATATAAAAAAATGAAGCCTAAGCTTGCCCCACACAAAGTTCAAGCTACTCATAACCTCACCCAAGATTGACCAAAATATATATATATATATATATATATATATATATATATATATATATATATATATATATATATATATATATGTATACATACATATATACATACATATATGTATATATGTATGTATACATATATATATATATGTACACCAAAAAAAATCAAATAAAAGGTCCTGTATATTTCATATAGAAATTGGGAAAGTTTTGTTTTAGATAATTTGTTAAATGACAAAATTTGTTAACAGTTACATAAGAAACTTTTTGATAACAACTATGTAAAAAGATTTAAAATCCCCAACTTTGGGATCTCCTTCAAAATCTTTCAAAACCCATTATCAAGTTGAAAATAATGATGCAGGATAAATTAAAATCTAATTTTCCAAATTTAAAAAAAAACAGTAGTCAATTTGCCAAAAATAACCCATAGAAACTACCTGCTTCCCCTCGTGAGCAGCTGCCAAATCTCCACAGCTACTCAGTACACTAGCAAACGAAAACTCGTTCGCCTTTTCACCTCCATGCTGCATGTCTCCAAACAGCTCCAGGGACTCTTTGCTATATCCATTTTGCGCATACCCTGTAATCATTGCATTCCATGATATAGCATCTCGTTCAGGCATTTGGTTAAACAGTCCGTGTGCATCCACAATTCTCCCAGACCTCGTATAAGCACTGATGATAACATTCCAAGAACATGTATTCCGTTGAGGCATTTTGTCAAACACTTGACGTGCGTCCTCTAGACTGCTGCATTTTACATACAAGCTGATAAGACGGTTCCATAGGAATGTTTCTGGTTCGAATTCGGCTGTAACCATCTGAGAATGAAGTAGCTTGCCTACTTTCAAGTCCTTTGTGTTGATACATTGTTCTAAAAAATGGCCATAGTTTTTAGTAACAAAGCCTGCTTTTCCTATGAAAAACACATTACTTAGAGTAGTTAATTTTGATGCGATAGCACCCATGTTCCAACATTGTTGTATGAGGTTGACATTTTCCGGCAGTTTGCTGAGTGCCATGGTGAGGCCATAATGGTGTTTTAATAAATCATTAGGCTTCTAGGATTCATTTCAGATTTCTCTAGACCGTGGTGATTGAACTGTATCACTGGTTGGATTAGCCAATACCCAGATCTTTTTCTCGACCAGGGTGATCGAAGAGTATCAGTGGCTGGATCCGCCAACACCCAGATTTACTATTAGTTACGGAATTTTTATTGCTTCCAATTGCACACAAAATGTGCCATGGAAATGCTCTCGGTGGTGTAATAAGTTTAATTTGAGGGAGCAACATGGAGGCGGAAGAGGGGTGTTGATGAAGGGGTTTGCGTGAGGAGAAGTAAAGGGGTAGGGAAAATGCATCGGAAACTAATATTAAACTCTTCTTTCTTATGACGAGGTATATATGAACTACATGTCATGTTTGTCAATTGCTTGAAAGAGTAAGGGGTCGTGGTGTGCAAGTCGTACAGGCAACGTACTTTGGAGATATCTCAGAAAGCAAGGTGTCAACGATGAATACTTCCACGAAAAATATGCATATATTTGAATCTCGAAGTCTACATATGTTAGTACCAAAATTATGTGTTCAAGGTTATTTATGTCGTCGATTTCATGCACATTTATGACCATGGCTCGATGCTTGTTAGTGACAACCACCAAGACTCCCATTTGGAAATGTCTATAAGCACAATTAATGTTCGAGGCATTGGCAAAGGAGGAAAATCATTTTTTGCATACATGCTTGGGTTCTTCTTCGATCCTCTAGCTCGTCCAAGGTTATAAGGAGGAAATGTTTCAATTTGAAGATTATAATTCATTTCATCAGTTGTCAAAATTTGCTCACATCAATCTAGTTTGGAAAAACAGTTATGAACATAATTATTTCTTAACATTAAAATTCAACAATCGGTATCGTGCAATATTGTTTGTGGATGATTCATAACCGACTTTTCTTTTTGTGTATATAAGTGATGGTGTTTGCTTTTACAATCTATGTTTTGTCGATGTAATGGAGGATTTGTGATTTGTGGGTTTTTTCTATTATTCTACAGTGAGCAGCACGTTGCAAATCAAAAGTTTGGCAGTTGGGGTCTTTCCACCCCCACTGTTGAAAAGTACATCTACAAAATGTGGGAATTAAATACTTGTATATCTCACACCTATTCCACAACTTAGATTGTTCCTACACAAATAATATTTGTTATTTGTGCTCCACTTTATCATCTCGATCGTGCTCACATTATTTACATGAGTGCAATTTGTGCTTAAAGGGGCCAAAATAAAAAAGGAAAATCCAATAGGCTCCAAGGTCGAATCCCAAAGCATCAATGATGGCTTCTTCTAGCACTTTGTTGTCCCCCTTTCCAGTTTTTAACTCAACTAATTGTGGGAAAACAAGTGTTGCGTGAATAATCAATAATGATTAACCCCTCTAGCAATTGGTCACATGATTATGAGCACCAAGAAGATTTTATCTTCCATTCAAAATTTCTAGAATAACTTTTATAGGTTGGTATGGTTTTATATTTTTTAATTTTTGAGAGGTGACAAATTTGGAAAGATGTTTTAACATATATCAAGATGGTTTGATTAAAATAATTTCCATAATGAGGAGAGAAGTTTTTGGAGGTGGTGTGTAGATATAATGAAATAAATATTGAGTCAACTTAAACAAAAATAGTATTGAGATTAAGAATAACATTGTGTCACGCCTATTTTAAGCCATATGAAGGGGTCACTCAATTAGTTTCGTTAACTTGTCTGTTAGTTCTATGGCACCGATAACTGGCCCTTACACAACTGAAAGAAACTGATTTTTTTGGGAAAATATGGGGAAATGGGCTTTGCTATTTTGTTATTTTATTTTGTGCGATGTTAAGGTTTTCGATTGTATGACATTTAATTTGTTAGATAAGATGAAGACATAAATGGAAAGTTGGAAATAAAAACACAGGAATTGAATACATGTATGTCCCACACCTGTTTCACAACGCAGATTGTTCCTACCTAGATAATATTAGATATTTGTGCTTCACTTTATCATCTCAGTCTCGTTTTCATTATTCATGTGAATGCAATTAGCACTTAATGGGTCCAAAATAAAAAATAGGGAGAATCTGATAGATTTGAGGTTTAAAACCCAACTGAAATGCTTGCATCATGTGGCACTTTGTAGACTCCCCCTTTAGTTTTAAGCTTGAGTAATTGTAGGAAAATAGACAATGCTCAAACAACCAATAATAATTGAGCCCTTTCAGTGGTTGCTCATATGAGTGGTTCTCATAAAGACCATATGGGTTCTTGTTATGATGTACGAGCAATGGTTACGATATAATATGTATGTTTGTTCTATGTATATTTTTCCCAACCCACATCAAAATTGATTAAGTGGAAAATAACAGGATAAAATTGAAAGGAAAGATCCAAGGAGATCAACAACCATGAAGGGAACCATTTTCATTGAAGGACTAGGTGCCTCATGCAACCGTGGATAGACTGTGTACCTCTATAATTACCTCTACCTCTATGTTTGTATGTTGTGTTCCATTCACCAACACCATTATCATCATCACTTCCAACATTGTTGTGATTTTTGTAAATTCCTTTTTTTCCAAGTGAAAATATTGAAGGGTGAAGGAAGCATAAGATGGCTCCGATGTAAACGATTGCTAGGTATATGCAGGGGAGGTATATGCGGTGAAACAAACATAAAATAATATTATGTCATTGATACAAATGGATTGGCTATTGTCATATTGAACCACCTTTGATTTAATGTAGCTACAACTTTTGCGTAAAATATATTAAATTAGGTTTTAAAAGACAAAGTTTTGGCAACATCATGCATAAATTAATTGTCTAGAATTTTGACTTATCCCTTCACTCCAAACAAAACCTGTAACCTTAAGAATTGTGTGGAACCCACGAAAAGGAGTAAACCATCCCCCAATCCTTACTAATAATTTTAGTTTAATTGAGACTTGAAACAACATTATCCATTCCAATTAAGAGTATCAGTCTCTCCAAAATTTCTTCAATAGGAAACAAGCAAGAAGCTTCTAGAACAGTTGTCATTTCAAGGGTTCTGACACCTTACAACTTCAAATTATAGCTCTGGATCTCTTATTGTCTCAAGTCTTCATGTCATGGCTGAATCAAGCATTTTTTTTGCATTTTCTATTATCGTGGCATTCTGATTAGTCAAGTATTCACAAATATCCTTTAAAGTTACATAGGATCCATGATTGGCTCATCTTTCATGATATGTATTACATTTTTGGTTTTCTCGATTTGTTTAGTAATCTAAAATATATATGAAATTTAACAAACTCAAAGTCTTCTACATTTGTGAGAGATTTATACATCCTACACTATAAGCATCATACATTTTGAGCTTACTTAGATACTATATTTTACATTGTGCGACTTTATACATCCCTATGCCCCAGGGATACCTACCATATTGGGGACATACCTACACTATGGCACACTACACATTGAGCTTACATAGATTGCATCTTCACACATTAGTCCAATTATTGATGCAAAAGTTTTATGGTTTCTCTTGTTCCACCTTATGGCTTAAGAAATGTGGTATATTTTTCTTGATTGGATGATCACATTAATGATCTATATAAATGAATTTATCACACTTAATGCCTACTCATTGTTTATCATTAGCTTTATTAATTATTCAATGTATAGGGTAAATTTGGCTTACTAATATTGTCCATAGGCCCCTACATTTAATGATTTCATATCTTGGTCACTTATTAACTTATCAATGATTGCTTTATGCTCTATGTTATTGTATGCAATTTCTTACTCCTATGAGATGAATTTTATATGCTAGCTCCATGTTATTATATGTCACATACGCTTATCTTCTTCTCTAACATGTTTTTCTATTAATTATCTTCACGCACTTGCTTGCTCCATACTTTGTTTTCTACATACACATGTATGTTATATATTCTATTTGTTTTATGTACAATTTTTCTCTATGAGTCTTGATACTATGTTTTCTACATGCATTTATATGCCCCATACTTGATGTGACTTTATGATGTGTTTTCTCTTTTCTTTTTTTTTTTCTATGGTTTGTTTATTTCACGCACTTATATGCTCTATTACATTTTTGACTATATGACATATATTTTCTATGCTTTGTTTTATCTAATCACATGTATTTTGTATTATGTTTTTACTCTATGTTATGCTTTCTATTGTAAGTAAAATACATGTTAGTGATAATGTTATGTTAGTGGGATAATTACGTGTGCAAATATAAATATAAATGTAAATGTAAATGTGTGATAACCATCCACATAAGTTATTTATGTGAGGTTTGGTTGCTAAACCAAACTTACGTATTTAGGGAGAGTGATTGTAGGAGGTTTCCTATTCTATAGCAAATATCCTCCCTATAAATATATATGGTGCTTAGTGATGAAAATAACGAAGATTTTTTATATTTGTGATGTGCAAAATCTGAACAAAACTTCTCATTTGGTATGAGAGCAAGGTCAATTCGTGTGATTTTGAAAATGATGTGTTGATTCATGAAGGAGAAAATTTAGTCATCTAATGCTTTGAATTATGTCAATCCAAATTCTTATTCGCATAGCTTTGCGTCAATTTATTCATCTTTTCTTAGAGCTAACCATCTCTTCCATTTGCATTCCTTGAGTTTCAGGCATTCTCAATCTTCTTCGATTCTCTGCAGTTCATTAATTTGTTGTCTCCGCACATATTAGTCTTGATATACTTGCTTAGTCACTTTTACCACGCATATTCCATGCAATAGTATACAAGGCTCCAAAATTACGTTGCATTGGTCGATCTCCTCCCAGTGACTTAACTTTATTATTAGTATTGAAAGCATCGCCTTTGCATGATTTAAAGTCTTTACATTGACCGATTTGTTTTCAATGTCATGACAACTAGCTTAATTTTGGTCTTTAGAATTAAGTTATATGTTTTTTTTGTTTGGGAGACCCACAATTATATACATATCGGCATCTTTGCCCTTAATAAACTAGAGATTACAAACAATTGATTTACACTTGATGAGTAAGCATATATCTATATTGAAGCCTTCCTTTAGCTAAGTAGCCACGACTAGGGGGTATCCAATCCGTCAAAGTCACCCAGGGAATGATCCTGGCCCTATCCTCTTTCGACTCTCTATGATGGGTATCTCTAGGCATTGCCCCAACAATACTTGACCCTTGGTGGGCTCATTCCAAGCCATTCAATTTTTATCACATAGTCTATGTGATTAAAACATTTTTATGTCAAAATTATATAGGTTTTCCTTCCATTTTTAAGAGTTATTTAAAATAAATAAATTGGGATTAAACAATGTCATTTAAGGGTTGAAGTATTGTGCCTATAGTCATTATGTCTAAGACATGTATAATACATCGCTAATTAAAGTTATATTTGTCTAACTGTCTTAAGTGCCATTACAATATTATTATCAATTTTAATCCTTCCATAGATGTCATAATCACATGTGTGTTGAGTATGTTAGTATGGGTCAACATTTGTATCAAAAAGAGTCAAAGTCAAAAAGGGTCTCTATAAAAATTGTAAAAAATGCCATATTAATGCATTTTCGGTGGAATCCGATGTCTGAGATAAATTAATGAGCTTCATGATCAAATTCAACTGAGCTAGCAGTATCATTCATTGGTGGATGGACACACATATAGGTTGGAGATTAATCAACAACCTCTCATTAATCACCAACGACATGTCCATATATCAATTATGGTGGCATTTTTTGTTGTGTGAGTTTATTTTTTTCAGTTGTACTTTATTTTAGTTTTTCAGCATGGTGTGTATTGTGGATGCTGTAAAATAATTATATTGGAGAGAAAATGACTACAAAGATCCTCTAATTGTGGTAATCCTATTACTTCCTTACTTCATTAGAAGATGATTGGTCAACGAATACGTTCATTAGAAATGGTGATCGTGTGTAGCAAGATCCGATCGGTAGTATGTAATTTTATATTGTAGACACAAAATCACACACTTGGGTAAATTTATAGGTCCCTAAAGCATACTAGTTTTTACATGATTCCTAAGCAAGAAAACTAGTAATTAAAAGCTATACTTGGCCTCTTTTCTCTGTCTTTTACTTTCTCTTTGGTTTATATTTTATGACTTCAGACACCAGTGCCCTGCCAAAGAAGAATAGTAGCGCATGAGCACTACTATCCCCCTCTTGGGCACCCCGACCCTTTTCTATCATACTCACTCGTTTTGGGTCTCTTTATCTTTTGGTAATCTTTTTCACTTATGGGTCGGCCTTCCAGTTGTCAATTACGAAATTCAAATGAGGGAATCATATAAATACATAGTTATGTGTTTAAAATGGAGGACCAAGTTCTAAGAATTACTATTACCACCAAAGCTTGCATTTAAAAGGCACCTAAAGAACTCCAAAGCATTCATCTAACATACATTCAAGGGACAAGGGATTGCATACTCTACATATATAACATAGGAAGGGGAAGTTAATTCTATTCCATCCACATATTTGCATCTTTTAGCAAATCTAGCCCGTTATCTAGTGCATCTTGCACAAGGGCTTCATAGGGCATCATTTCTACACACACAAGAACTACATGGAGTATGATACATGTAGCACGTAAAGATCAGTCATAATTTCACTCTCGAGGTGACCTTTGGGGTCAGTTTGACTACCCATTATGTATTTTCTTTTTTAAGTTTGATGTGGTTTGTGGGATTATGCAAGTGAACTTCTATTTTATAGCTTATAGGTACCTTCAACAATCAAGGAACGAATATCACATGATCAATAGGGAACAACAATTAATACCTTGTGACACATCGAAAATCAGGTTTTGAGCATCTGCGCATTCATCGACACCCAGAAATAGTCTCCAGCGCCTAGGTGTTGTTACCCTACCAAAGGTGCCTTTGGTCGGCAGTATTCGTGAGTTCCCGATATTACAGTGACTAGTGAAGACTCTGTTTACAGTCTATTCATCAGTTACACTTGTCCACATCACTTCATGTTCATTCAAAAATCAGCTAAGTCATCTTATCTCCCTTTGTTGCTTGAATTTTTATGCTTTACATGTTGTTTTGCTTGCGTCATATTGTACTTTAGAATATGTATATCATCATTTACATCAGTTACTATGTAATAATATTTAATTCGGTTTTTAATAAATCATTTAGTGAACCCATTTTTAGACCCAACCTTATTTCTAAGCTTTCTTGCAATCTTTATACCATGGATGAAACCTATGAACCTTTGCATCGATTAAGAACTTTATGATCTCCAGGCCTATATTTTTGCACATCCTCAAGACTTAGATATGATTTTATTCTCTTCTCATGAGGAGGCCACCAACCTACCTAAGCTCAATCCTTCTACATCTAATACCGCTTCCATTCCTATTGCGACAAAACCTCCAAATTATATAGTTCCACCTACTTCTAATGTTTATGTTTATATTCCTACTCTTACCAATCCTTTCACCCCTCCTCTTACTTCCCATACAAGTCAAGTATCCTCCTCCAACACTTGAGACTTAGCCTCTTTATACCAAGATCTGCAACTTTAAATCCATCAACTACAAAAAACTACTTCACGTTCCTCTCCATATTTTGACTCCTCCTTGATCCTTCACACCCCTTTTTCACTTGTCATTTATACCAGGATCTGCAACTTCAAATCCGTCAACTACATCAAACTACTTCACACTCCTCTCCATCTCTTGACTCCTCCTTGTTCCTTCACACCCCTTTTTCACCTGTCATTTCCACTTATCAACTTTCTCTTAACTTTCTCACTCCTAAGCTTCCCACCTTCAATGGCCATGGTGACCCTCAAGAGCATCTTCAATCCTTTCATGTGGCATGTCTTGATTATGTGGATGATCATACTTTACTAGCCAAGTTACTCCCTTGAAGTTTACAAGATTACGTTATGCATTGGTTTTCGATCTACCTATTCACTTGGTAACATCCTTTACATACTTAGCTGATGCTTTTCTTGCACATTTTTCAATCAATATCAGTAACAAAATATCCTATGCTCAACTTGCACAAATAAAATAAGGATCCCATGAGTGTTTAGCGGACTATGTGTTACATTATAAGAACAATCTAGCTAAGATGACCAACGTATTTGATGATTCTAAATTGCAAGATCTTTTTGTTCAAAGTATTTTACGTCCATTACAAGATATTTTTATTTTTGATGCCCCTCCATCTTTTGATCAACTATGTCATACACTTATGTTACACAATAACATTTAATTCAGTTTTTTAATAAATCATTTGGTGAACCCATTTGTTTGGACCCAATCTTATTTCTAAGCATTCTTACAATATTTATACCATGCATGGAACATTTTAGTGGCGGATTTTTGTAAACTCATGAATATTAGGGGTTTTGAAAATTAGAAATGGAAAATTTTTAGCATTCAACTGCCGCCCAGTTTTCCTAAATTTTGACCGAAAAGTCATTTATATATGTCAATTCACCTACTATTTACACTTTAAAATGAACTTACCCATGTATTTCACAAACGTTTCAAATCAAATTGAGCTCATATTCACTAAGGTATAATACATAGCGCGGGGGGTTACAGGGGGTACCCTCGGGGCCCCCATGGCTAAAACCTATGAACCTTTTACTGATGAAGAAATTTATGATCTCCAGGCCCATATTGTTGCACATCCTCAAGAATTAGATATGCTTTTATTCGCTTCTCACGAGGAGGCCACCAACCTAGTTGAGCTCAACACTTCTGCATCTAATAATGCTTCCATTCTTATTGCTACACAACCTCCAAATTTTACAGTTCCACCTAGTTCTATTGTTATGTTTCTATTCCTACTCCTACCAATCATTTCACCCCACCTCTTGCTTCACATACACATTAATTATCCTCCTCCAGCACTTGATACTTAGCCTCTTTATACAAGGATTTACAAATTCAAATATGTTAACTATAGCAAGTTGCTTCATGATCCTCTGCATCTCTTGAAGCTTGCTTGCTCCTTCATAACCCTTTTGCACCTGCCATCTCCACATATCAACTTCCTTATTAATTTTTCACTACTAAGCTTCCCACCTTCAATAGCCATGGTGAATCTCAAGAGCATCTTCAATAATTTTATGTGGCATTTGTTGATTATTCATATGATCATACTTTACTAGCTAAGCTTTTCCCTCGAAGTTTATAACATTATGCCATGCATTATTTTTATGATCTAACTATTCACTCGGTAACATCTTTTACATACTTTGACGATAATGTTCTTGCACATTTTTCAATTAATATCGGTACCAAAATATCTTGTACTTAACTTGCACAAATCAAACAAGGATCCAATGAGCATCTAGTGGACTATGCATTATGTTATAAGAACAATCTAGCTAAGATTACCAATGTACTTGCTAATTCTTAATTGCAAGATATTTTTGTTCAAATTCATTTACCTCCATTATAAGAGAGTATTATATTTGAGACCTCTCCATATTTTGATTAAGTATGCGAGACACTTAAGTTACGCAAGATCAAACTCTTATCCATGGGAAAACTGAAATATTATGACAATGCTTCAGCTTCATATTCTAATTGGTTTCAAGGCAAATCTACTTTTAAGCCATCTCCTAAGACCACTAAAGTAAAGGCCACCGTTAACGTTGTTTTTACTCTTGACAAGCTTCAATTGCAACCTCCTAAGCGTGCATTTACAAAATTACCTTACGCACCCCACTTCTTATTGCCACAACTTATTGAAATAAATCTTATTACACTTTCACCACCACTCAATCTTGATATTTCTTTCCCCCGTGGCCGAAATTATGATTGAAATGCTAGATGTGATCATCACCAATGTGTTGGGCACTCTACTGGTCAATGTTTCAAGCTTAAGCATATCATTCAAGATCTTATTGACAACAATGCAATTGATATCCCTAAGCCTTATACTTCTAAGTCGGTCAATGAAAATAAAAATATAAAAATATTTAATGATTCTTTTCCTAAGCATGACAAGAAACCTACCGATCATTTCTCCGCTAATCATACATATCGTGTTATTTCTCTTCATCGGGGCCTCTTGATTTTCTTATCACTACTGTTGATACATCACCACCAATCATTACATTCTTCGATCATGATTATCATTCCACATTTGCTTTTGATTTGTTGCACATCAATGTCTCTATTGGTTCATATATCGTTAATAACATTATGATCTATCCATTGGCTCCTATGAACATGTTCTCCATTGCACTCCTCATGACTATCAAATGTCCAATATCTAATATCTCATATCTAGTTCCTAATTATTTTGGCTACATCATGATTCAAGTTATAGTTGCTCCTCTCACCATGCTTGCACCATTCATTTTGGCATCTTCAATCAAGGGTTTTAACATGCTCTTAGGTATTTCTTGGCTCTGCACCACCCAAGCCATCCCTTCCATGAATAATTTTTGCCTCAAGTTCATTCATAATAAACAAGTGGTCACTCTTAAAGGCATTCAACCATGCACATTATTGGTTCTACCTCCTCTTGATGATATTTGTCCACCAGTATCAAATTGTAGGCTACCTAGACCTCTCGAATATAAGGCACATTCTACACCTAGATTTCATATTCACACACGACCTACTTCACGAAATTTTCATCCTCATCGATTCACTATTCCACCTTGTAAACCTAAGTCCCCTACTCAGGCAGCTCCTTTACATAGGTTTTCATCACTTCCTATTCCACACAATTCTCCTTCACATGTACATCATTACTCTCACACCCCACCGATCTTAGAGCATCATCACATGCCTTTATATCCTCAGACATCCGATGGAGGGACCTTGTCATTCACCATTTCTGGATAGCCTACTCTTCATCACACATTGGGCATCACTCTTTCTTCCCCCTCCTATTATCATCCTTGTCTATCGTCTCTACTAATACACTCAATTCTTCACATCTAATATTTCTTAACACACCTTGATACACACATTATATCGTCATTACCTTATGACACACTATAGTTCCATGGTTCATACTCGACTGTTGAGGGTCTAAATTTGAAATGAACCTCACCTCTTCCACACTTCACGCTCTATGATTTATGACACATATTTCTAGCACCTACTTTCACATCTATTTACTGATGATGCACTCTTGTTATATGGTTCATTCTTGAGTATTGAGGGGATTTTTATAAATGAACCTCATCTCATACATATCTCAACCACTAACCTCCTGTAACAACTAACCTCATATTCTATGTTAGTGAGTTGTTAATACAAATGACGTGGAAGAGATACGACCAAATAGATTGAATAAAAGGAATAGATTGACTCGAGTTGTGCATGATACGTCTCAACTTTTATCTCAAGGTCAGAAATGTGTGGCTAATAGATCAGAGAGACCTCTTCTTTGTGTATACTTTGATTCAATGCGCATGTGGAGACGTTTTTTGTTGGTGCACAACAAATGAACTCCATATGCTAGGCACAAAACCACATGAATAAAGATTTGACTGGATTTGGATACATAATTATAGAAAGCAATGGTCAGAGTGCAAAAACATTCATAATGAGCATGTCGCACCAATACAAAATTAACTGAAACCATACAATGCACAATAAACATGTAGAATAGATCTTTATCTATCCAGAAAGACATTTATAATAGTTGTATAGATTTTATATGTAATTTTTTTATGAAAATTGTGAAATCCTCACGAGTCTGCAGGCAGATCAAGTTTATGTTGAGTCAAGCATAGTTATGGCATTGAATGTCTAGGAAGACCCAAATCCTGAGAAGTGCACATGTTGAATGGGATAGAGGAAGCACGTGGTCCAATAAATCCATGTATTATCTAACTTCAAGACTTCAACAATCAATTTCTCACAAAACTGCTAAAGAAAATACATATGAAATTTAAATACTAACCTTGGATGAATCTCATCGCTCGGGAAAAACATAGTATGGAAGTGCCCCTAATTCTTTTTTAATCTTCCATCAGAGAGGAGAGGGAGGCTCGCTCTGATACCAAATAAAGTGGAACAAACATATTTACGTGGAAAAAATTAATCTTCATTATGAATATCAAATACAAATATAAGAAAATTACACTCCTATAATTAAGGAGGTTGTTACAACCACTAACCTCCTATTATAATGTTAGTGAGTTGTTAATATAACTCACGTAACCATACACTAAATATTACAGTCTCTAATTGTAATATTCCAAATACAATCTTACTAGACAATATACTTATCCATACCCACTATATTAATACTAACCCATACAAAATATATGTGAGCACTAATATATATTCATAACAAGATCAACATTCGGTCCTCTCCTTTGGGCCACATTCACCTACTCTTTTCACATGTACCAAAAATGGGGGGGCACACATTGGGTGAATAACTCAACCCTACAACACTCTAGAGATAAAACACAGATCAAAATAGTATAAAAACAATACAAGTTACAATCACATAACTAGCTCAAAATCAAACTTGGGTTAGAATCATAGTTCTGACACCAACGCCCAATAGTAGACAATAGCGCTTGGGAACTGGTATCCTCCTTTAGGCACTAATGTCCTGGGGGCACTTACAGTTACTTTCTCAGATCAACATAGTTCATAGAATCCATCATATGCAATTCTATTGTATCAGGCACAAACCTCTATTTACAGAATCCATGTAATCTTCTACAATTAATTTCCATTGAAACAAATAATATAATTTAGAACTAAATTTGGGACAATCGGAACTAAATCAGGAAGTGCCATTTGCACTAGTACTTATGGGGGAAGTGGCAGGGAAGGAGCATAAATTTATACCTCTGTCCCAAACACTCACTCTTGGCATGAGATTGCCCAAAAAAATCACACTTGGTGTGAGATCGCCAAAAAAACTTGCACTTGGCATGAGATTGCCCAAAAAACTCACACTTGGCATAGGATCATCCAAAAACTTTCACTCGGCATGAGATCCCCCAAAAAATTACTCTTCACAACATTTCAGGGCATTTTTCTATCATTTACACTCTTTCACATCAGGTACACACTTTCATTTACAACTACTTTTACACATTTTTATAAACGTATGCATACTTTACTCGGAGTTTTCATATACATGACTTTGACTACTCTTTTGCTCTTCTTTTGTAGGATCGTCAATAATATTTAACAAGAAGAAGCCTACTCTAGTAAATACAAGCACAACAAAAGGTAAAATTTACGCATATACTTCACCCCTAGTGTCACCTTCCTTTCCCAGTCTCCACGCTTCACTTTGATCACTTCACCCTTCACATGACCACTTGACACACTATTTTCCACTCTTCTCTACAAGATTATAAGGTACACATCTTCTGACTACTTTATCAAGTATTCACTCAACAAAATAAAGTGGGGGAAAATGTAGACACAAAATCACACACTTAGGTACATTTCTAGGTCCTAAAAGCATACTAGTATTTAAATGATTCCTAAGCAAAAAAATAGTAATTGACAACTATCTTTGGCCTCTTTTCTCTATTTTTTACTTTCTCTTTGGTCTTATAAACCTACAGCCTAGTCAGAAATTTACTTGTTTATCTTTAATGACTTCAGACACCAGTGCCCATCTTGGACAACAACACCCAGGCGTTCTTGTCCACTCTGGGAGCCCCTGACATTTTTTTATCCTACTCACTCCTTTTGGGTCTCTTTTATTCATTGGGCATATTTTTCACTTATGGGTCATCATTTCAGCTGTTAATTATAAAATTCAAACAAAGGAATCATATAAATACATAGTTATGTGTTCAAAATGGAACACGAAGCTCTAAGTATTACTATTACCACCTAAGATTGCATTCAAAAGGCACCTAAAGCACTCCAAATAATTCATCTAGCATCTATTCAAGGGACAAGGGACTACATACTCTGCATAAACAACATAGGAAGGGAAATTAATTTTATTCCATCCACACATTTACATATTTTAGAAAATCTAGCCTGCAATCTAGTGGACCTTGCACAAGGGCTTCCTAGGGCATACATGGAGTTTGAGATGTAGTACGGTGCTTTGTCATAAATTCATTCTCGGGTGGTGACTACTGGGGTCGGTATGACTCCCCATTGTGCATTTTCCTTTTTAGGTTTGATGTAGTTTTTGGGATTGTATAGGTGAACTTCTCTTTTGTATGTTAGAAGTACCTTCGGTGATCAAGGAATGACTATCATGGTATCAATATGGAACAACATCGAAGACCTTGTGACACAACAAAAGTAGGTTCGAGACCCCGTGCGAGTCATTAGTGCCCATAAATAATCTCCAACGCCCATGTGCCATTACCCTACCATAGGCACCCCGTCCGATAGTATTCGTGAGTTCCAGATTTTACAGTGACTAGTGACGACCTTGTTTATAGTCTATTCATCAGTTACAACTATCCAGACCCCTTCCTATTCATTCGAAATAAGCTAAGCCATCTTATCTCCCTCCTTTTCTTAGGATTTTATGTTTTACATGCTTATTTGTTTACATCATACTATACTTCAACATTTTTATATCATTGTTTACATTAGTTACTCTATAATAGGATTTAATTCAATTCTTTATTAAATTAGATAAAATTTCCTTTTCGGTGTTCTTGGTTATGTAGATAATGGACATTTCACATTATGGGGGAACATGACACCAATGCTCTATTTCCATTATGTGCTAAGTCATTTAAATTGAATGGAAAATTCCAGTGGTATTGGTAGTTTCCTATGTTGTTCAAGATTGTAATGCCCCACACTTTTGGTACAAGTTAAATTTGAGAGAGAGAGAGAGAGAGAGAGAGAGAGAGAGATACTTAGTTTGGTCTCATAAACAATTGGAAAAAATGTTCTTTAAAAATAAAATAAAATAAAGATGTGGATGCATAAGCAAGGGACGTGAACCATTTGACCAAATTCCTTAAGATCCATATCTTAAGACTGTAATGATAAAATGGTGTCTTTTTTTAGAAAATGTGATTGTAAGGTGTAAAGAAAATTCCAAAACATTTTTACAACATTCTTCTAGTATTGAAAAGAGAGCCTTAGAACAAGGTATGGATGTTGCCCAAGCATGAAGGAGAGGGATTTTTGATATTGGGGGCTCGTAGATGCACATGACCGTGTAATATTTATTTCTATTATTGTATTATTTTGGTATTCAATAGTGTGGTTTTAGTTTAGTGGGTTGTAATGCTTATTTAGAATGGGTGCCTCAAAATAGGCCTAAAATGTTAGGGTCACTTGTTTGGAGGTGTTGGGTATCTTGAGGATGCTCAAATGTTTTTCCATCATTATTACAGTTTTACATGTGTCAGTTACATGGATTTGTGTGTTCGTTGCTAGCTAGGATACACAGTCTCTCTCTAGCAAACTCTAAACTTCATGTTCAATTTTCCATTGAAATTGTTGGTTGTTGGGTGGATGAGTTCACTTGGCACTAGAAGTTTTTATAAAAAATATTATAGCAAGGAGCTCTGAAACAAGGAGGGGACAATATTTTCCTTTCTATTTCATAAGTTGTAGTGGTAAGTGCTCTATGAGACATGTATGAAAATGGGGTAATATGGATAGACACATGAACTATTTGATAATATGCCTTAAAGAAATGTGGTGGTATGGAATGTTATGATTGCAAAAGTGCTTAGTCTATATAGAACAAGTTTTTTGAAAAATGTCATGGGGATATGGTTTGACATTTTTTCCATGCTGGCTATCATGAGAGAGTTCTAAACTTTATTAGTAATATGAATTTTGAAAATGTTGTGAATTGGGTTGATTTCTTGCCTTGTTACCTCTCTTGTAAGTGTTAAAGGAGTAAACCGAATCCTTTGCCACCATTCCACATGGTTGCATCTCCATAGAATCCCATTTTGGGGCATGTTAAAGGACCATGTTTGGTGACCCTTCACATACTATCATTGTTGATACTGCTGATATAGTTGTCTCCTCTTCCTTTTCATGTGATGATAGTTCTATTGACACAGACTCACTTATTTCTATCCTTGATGATGAAGATTATGCTTCTAGTTTTGATGACAAGAGTACCACCAAGGAATCATCTCCAAAGTATGTTAACACTCCTCCCTTCTCATCAGACATTAGGAAATCCCATTCTCAACCTCATACAATCAGTGTATCACCCTCCTTTTCAATTCCAGTATGTGAGGCCCTTTCCACTACTCTTCCTTCATGTGATGATTCATACCTCTCAGACATTGCTCTTCTGTTTGTTGAGTCACCTTCTTGGGATGAGTATCTACCATAACCTAGTTGTCTTTTCACAGTGTTTACTTGTGATGTAGTACATGGATTTCCTCATCATTCTATAGGTGTTTCGGATGATTCTTTCATATCCTTTTTCGGGAGTGCCCCTTCTAGAAACTTATCACTTCAAATTTTAAGGAGATCATCATTGATCCACCCTTGCTTGTGGGCCTCCTTTGTTGTGGGGGTTGTTGCATTGTCTTCACTTCACTTGGGAATCCTTTCGGTGGATGTTCCTCACTCACACTCTGACGTTATATACTCGTGGCATTACCTTATGTTGGTGTGCACTCATTTTCTATACCCATGTCACATTTCCATGGACCAAATTCAGAGTTCTTCATACCATTGCCTTTGGTTTCCTTCACAGAGTGAGTGAACTTCTAGTACTCCATTTTTGTCTTTCTAAAGGGTGGGCACACAGTTTGGTGTGGTTGGTTCTTCTTCAGTCCATTGGATGAAGACCACGTCATCAACACTGTTCTTGGAGACCTTCTATAGTTACAGAGTTCATATCCATCTATGTCTTCTTCCGCATCCCTCTTGTCTCCTTCTTCTCCACTCTACTTCTTCTTCTAGAGAGATTGCTCCTCATGTACCTTATCATGCTCCTTAGTTGTCGGAACCCATCTGTGGTATCTTTCTTAGATTGTTAGAGAATTTTCTCCATCTCTTGTTGTGGATGTTTTTCCAATTGGGTTTTCCTCCATTTCTTGAGATAATTTTTGCTCATGGGTGCCTCACCATGTTTTGTTTTTGGGAACCATTTCTCATTTTTGAATTTCTGCCTCATCCTCAATTACGATGAAAGGGGGTGTTAACGTTTGTATTTTCCACATCACGTGGCGATTCATCTCACTTAAGTGAGGGAACGTGTCTTAGGTGTTGCAGGGGTTATGACATATTTTGTTTCCTCATATGCATTAGTATGCATCAGTATGTATATGAGAGTTACTTCCATTTTAGGAATATGAATCCCCTTCTCCACTTAAGGAGGTATGATTGCTTGCACTAAGGGTTACACAACACCTCCTATTTTTACCCCTTCCCTTTATCATATTTATGAGGATAATGAGGTGATGAGACCCTTTTCTATTCTTTGTTTACACATTCATGGTTGATGCTTAATCCCCATGGAATCTCTTCATGCTGACGGAATGTAACTCGGGTGATGTTTGCATTATCCCACAAATCCTTGTGTTATCATGTTTTTAGTTTCTTCATAAAAAAATCACTTATTTTTATTGAGAATATAATTTTACTCAACACTCTCACTATTTCACTTGTATTTACACCATCAAGAAGGGATTACAAACCACCTCATACATTCTCTCATGAGATTTTCATCATTGCATCATGTATCTATAAACAACTCGCACATATTACTTGCATAAGTGTCACACCATTGTGTAACCGATCTCTAATGATATCACCTTGTTATATATAAGGAGGGTGTTCATGATCCACTCTTCAATCCAAACCACTTGTTTTATAACATGATTACATTTTAAATATAATCTATAAACCCAAAACATGTAGTGTTTGGTAGGTTTCTTAAATAAGTAGTTTCCCACTTGATATTATAAACCCAATAGTTGGCACACGGATATGGTGCCTCAAGTCACAAAACACATATACCCAGAATAAGTATATCTCCATATATCTCTGAATCATATAGGATTGCTTGATGGACAACCCACATAGGAGAAAGAAAGAATGCTAGTTTGCATAAGTTGAGCCTAAGGTGGTGTACATCCACAATATAACTAGAAATCTCAATGTATATCAAATGGATAGAGGTGGGTTTTTTTACTACACGAGACTCCACTTCCAAATTTGTACTTGAATCAACGTTATGAAAACCTAGTTTATGCCTTCTCTCTCCACACATACATATTTTCCGATTGCTTCCCTTAGTGTTGGTTAGTGTGGGGTACACAACATTACACATAATTACATTACTAACACAATGATGTATACAAACAATAACCATAATGACTTACACCTGGTAAAATTGTGAGGTATAACATAAAATTTTACACAAATTTCCACACACATCACATTCCTAAATAACGCACCTAAAGCATGAGTACGATACCTTAGGGGCCATAAAATATCCATATGTACGAATTAACAATTTAAATTTATTGCATAACATATGAATACATATATACAATGAACACAATGATTTAACATCATGACATACATATAAATACAACACAACATGGTGACATAAAACCATAGTACACCACAATATGTTGGAAATTAACACAATATGACATACTTTGCCATGCAACATGTTGATACACATATGCAATATCACAGGATAATGAAACACTAAAACACTTCCATGATTCAAAAAACATTTCCTTCACACAAAATGGTGGTAACACGTGTGTAATACACATTGAGTTCATGAGGGAGAGAGAGTGTACTCTTATCACAATACACGTTAAAATCACGAATGATTCCACACTAAGTGGTATGCACAACAAGTGCATTCATATAATCATAAGTACCATATTTTTCATATCACAAAAATAACACTTTACTATTCCAACTCATCCACCATCATGATTAACCACGACAACACCAAAACACGCCTATAGGTTTGAGAGTATGAACCTTTCTCTAATACCATATGTAGAGCCCACAAATTAAACACCCAATAAATCCAATACCAAATAAACCAATATTTTTTTACTTTCATTACTTATTACAAGGCAACACATGGGATTACTCACAAAAACTCCACATCACATGAGATGTTTGTACAAACGTGAACCCCCTTATATAATAGGATAACACAAGATGTACATAAACCTCTTACTTTTTCAAGAAGGTATACCAAAACATTGACCCAACTACAATAAGAAACTTAGGGATAGGCATATTCCACAACACATAATTTTCATGGTTTACAACTTTATTACAATTAAGTTCTCATTGTTTATCCTTATAGGTTTAAAGGGAATTTATCATGTAAAGACATAGATTTCCCATACTCTAAACTGAATTTTATTTCTTTCATTTAACACTTAACTTATAAGGGTTCCACCTAATTTTTTTCTTTCATCTTATTGAAAATCATTTGTATACCTCAATTAGAGGTTAGGAAATTTTTAATTACATATGAGATACCTAATGCTCGATCTTAAGCTAAGAGTTCTTTATCCTAAAATCATATTTAATGTACCTTCTATTAAACTTCCATTACATAAGGGAATACTAATAACAAATCAAGGGAAAAGGAATTTATGCCTAATAGTGGAAACACCCTTCTTCCATCTTCGATACAACATTTAAATGTCAAGAGCACAATTCCTTCACCGATCATGTTATTACATTTAACTAAGAAATTTAACTTTCTAGTTTGTATCATTTATGATATGCATGTAAATCAAAATCCCATTTATTCCAATTAGTGTTCCTAGTTTCTATAATATATTACACATGGACAATACAATTGTTAATAAGGATTATATTAACATTTACACATCATAAGTTTTGATTCCCAATTGAGAAAATATGTTTTCTCTATTACTTTTTCTCACTTAGATCATGTTATCCCAAATTTACCCCCAGGTTAATTTGAATAACTCGTCATAAATATAATTATCCATTCGAATTCTAGGACATGTGGATGGTTGTTAAATTCAGCTCCTAGATATCAGAAGAGAAAGACAAATCATGATGGCTTAGCCAATTTAATCTCCTCGCCACATCGAACCGAGTTGGTATGGTTGTTTGACGAGTTAGAACTGAGTTGGATGATGGTTGAGTTACAGAACGAGGTGGGTAAGTTAATTGTGGAGTCAGGGTGAACAACTCAGAAAATGCAAGGCTGGACAGAGGTCAGATTCCCATCCAACCCCACCTAGATGGACGATTGTCCAACCCCATAGGTTGGATGGAAAGTAGACGGCCGCCCGACCTCATAGGTTGACGACGCATGATAGATAGGCGGTCGTCTAACCCCTTGGTTGGACAACCAAGGTTAGATGGCTCAGTGACAGAGGTTAGACGACTTGGTGATGGCCAAGGATGGATGGGTCGTGAGGTTGGACAACCAAGGTCAGAAGGTGAGCTACTTGAAGAGGTGGTAGGTGACGGCTCACTGTCAGGTTGGATGAGCTAGAGGTAGACACATGGTTAGATGGGTCACGGGGTTGGATAGAGGACAGATGACCATCCAACCCCATCTAGTTCGATGACCGTCCAACCCCCATGTTGGATGACACAGAATGACGACCCACTGTCTAGTTGTACAGAACAAGGATGTACATCCCATTTAGTACAACCGACAGGGATAGACGGTCATCCAACCCAGGTTAAAAATGCATGATGCAGAAGAGGAAGGAAACAAGGTTGGATGGGTCACATGGTATGATGGGTCATTCGATGATGTAGGCGTACGGGCATAGGACGGACGGTCATCCAACCCAACATGTTGGTTGTCCCACGGTGTAAGGTCAGCGGTCGTCAAGTTGGTCGGTGGCTTCATGTTGTCAGACAAACAAAGGTTGGAAGGACGTCCAACCCCCCATGGTTGGATGGTCAAAATTGTATGGGTCATAGATCAAATGAGGGCAAGTGTAAAAAGACATCTCAATAACCCGCATTAATGGTGGTAGTTGAGATGGCTCAACTACCTATTAGAGATTTAATGTGACCACTCAAATATTTAATGCTACCTATCAGGAATTTAAGTGTGAAAAGGAATCTCAACAACCACAGCTGCGAGGAGAGCATTAATGGTGGCAGTTGAGGTGGTTCAACTACACATCATAAATTTAATGAGGGTAGGTGAGACAATTTCCTATATAATGTAATCGACCCCCTCATTTTTACAGAGACATTCTGGGAGCTGGGGAAACTCTTGCGGATTTTTTTCCTCAACTCCAATGTGCTATAAGCCTTCTCATGTGCTGAAAAGTGTATTTGTGCCTCTATTCAACAATGTAATGGTCTATGCACATTATAGAGCAATAAATTCATGTTTTTGTGGTGTTTTTCAACCCTTTCTCATGTTTTATTATATCTTTATGCCTCTTCATTTCGTGTTTGTTTTTTTGCATGTATTTCACATTTACAGGTGTAGGGTGTTGTGTTTCATAGAGATTTGATGGCGAGTAGAGATTTGGGTCTATGTCACTATTGTTTTGACCTCTCCTAGCTTGATTTCCCCTCTTCTTCCTCCCTCAGCAGAGTATCTCACCCCCTTTTTCTAGTGCTATCACCCCCTTTAGTGTAGGATTTCCCTTTCATGCACTTTTTCTCTCCTGTCTCCTTGGAAGTTTTAGGATAGGTGTAGTTAGGCATTTTCTACATTTAGGAGTAGTTTAGCCTTAGGATTAGGAAGAGCAAGCTGAACTTCTTCAGAGGTCCATCTCAAGTCACAGGTCCCACAACTTGAGAGATGGACCCATGTTAGCAAAATTGCACCAATTGCCCCACACACAGAGGAAAATGGGGGAGGGGGTGCTATAATTTTGTGATAACAAATCAATTCAAATTTGTTTTCACATCACAAGAAATATTTATTAAGTTATAAGTAATATCCATAGTAGTTAAATTTCTTATCGACATCACAAGGGTAGACTCTTAAAACTATTAGAAAGTTAGAAATTTATTTTACAATTAAAATCTTAATTTTGTATTAATTCATATCCTAATGGTCCATGTGATCCCAAGTACTTTATATTCCCCTTCTAATGATGTTTAGTTTCTAGGAAAAATATATTATTACATACTATACATTTCGTTCTTTATGTCACAAACGTGACGTTATGCCTTACATCTAAGCATATTATGCACTTTCATACCCAAATGAATGCTCTCTACTAGGCTTCTACAGAGGAACATAAAAGATCATATCATTCCCCTAAGTCCCTAGGTTTACAAAGTAAGTTTATCTCTAAACATAACTTAAGGCTTACCAAATAGGACCATCATATTATCTTATAGAATACTGTCTTCACAAATTTGAATGATTACAACTCCCAAGAGGTGGTTTCATATATATTGATGTTAAGAAAACATGTTCTTATCGTAACATGGTGTTATGGTCTTATCTCCTCTTGTGAAATTAAAATTCTACAACCCATAAATATTTCGATGCATTATGAGAAACAAATGGGTCATATGAGACCCATGCTTGAGAAAAAGGTAAAAAAATGTAAAAAATTGTGTTCCCATAGGGAACCAATCATCTCATAATTTAAAACATGGAAATGATTACTAGTGAGTTAAATGGGTGGTTTACATGTTTCGATTTACTCATAAGCCTAACATTCTAGGTGATTAAGCAATTATTTAAATAAATAAATGCTAAATATAATATTAATGTAACATCGATGTGATAATAACAATCAAATACATAATTTAACTCAAGAAAATAAAAAATTAAATTTAAAACCCTAGTTTCAAATGGAGAAATGAAAAGACTTAGTTGATTCGTAGTATTGTCGAAGGTATGCCGAGTTTGAAAATTACTAGATTGGAGAAGGGTGTCACAATCAAACCCAAAAAATTGTAGGAGTTTTGAAATTTCCAGGTACAAAGCATCTATGTAGGGCAGGGGCGCTTGAGGTGCCAAGGACCTGTTCGGGGCGTCTATGACTACTTAGAATTTGTGGAACTCATTTTTACAAGGTCACAAGGTGTTCACTTGTTGTCACCTTTAATCACCTGTATATAGCTAGACTTCGTTGTTATTCACCTGAAAAACCTGCAATAAGAAGTACTTGTAAAACCGCCAAACTACATCAAATCCCAAAAAAGAAAGATGCAAAATGGAAGGTCCTCGGATGTCAACAAAGTGAACTTACGACCAAGTGTTGCTCTATATTGTAGAACCCATGTACTTATATGTGTGTGTGTGTGAAGAAATTGTTCCCTAGGTGGCTTTTGTGTGTGTTGCACTTAATAGTGAGCAATAACTAGATGTAGAAATGTAAATAAATGTGTGGATGTTAAAATTTAACTCCCCTCCTATGAAGTGTATGCAGAAATGTAGTCCATTTCCCTTGAATGGATGATAAATGGATTGCGTTAATGCTCTTGTGATAGCCTTTGAGTGCAACATTAGGTGGTGATAGTAGATGCTTAGTGTTTGGTTCTTTATTATGATCACATAGTTTTATATTTATATGATTCCCTTGGTTGAATTTCATAAGTAATCACTAAAATTTTGACTAGTAAGAAAATAAGATGCCCAAACGACTAGAAAAGAGCCAAAAGATGTGAGCAAAGTACAAAGAGTTCGGGGGCACCTTGGTGCTAGCATCCTATTTGGATGCTGATGTCTAGTGTGAGAAATGCCGAAGTATAAAAAGATAGACTGGGATGGAAGGAGTGCAAGACCAAAAGAGGAAATAGAGAGAAAGCAAAGGTGGCCCAAAAATAGTGATCAATTAGTAATTTTCTTGTTTAGGAATCATATGAATAGTGGTATATGATTAAGGCTAGATAGATTCCCAAAGTGCATCATTTAGAGTATACATTTTCTTCCACTTTATGTTATTGAGTGAATTCTGGATAACACGAAGTAGATAAGATATGCGTACATGATAAACATGTAGATCGATGGTGAAAAGCGTACCTAGAGATAAGGAAAAACATGAAGTGATAAAAAAGTGAAGCATAAAAACTAGAGAGGAGAAAGTAAAAATAAATGTTGATGATGACCCTAGGGCAAGAGCGTATGTGTATATGTCATGTTATACCTATTGTTGATGTCACTTGATTGTGTGATGATGTGGCTAACACTTTCCATAAGGATAGACCTGTAAAAGAGAAGAATGAACAAGTAGTCAAATATGTGTGTATGGAAAATTTGATCAAAATGAGTAAATAGTATGTAAAAATTCAAAAATGAACATGTGCACTTGATCCATGATGAGGAAAATAGATAGAAAGGATCTTAAAGGTGTAGAAGAACAAGTTTTTTGGGTGATCTCATGCCAACTGTGCTGAGTACAAGTTTTTTAGGTGATCTCACACTGAGAATGGAAGAAGTGTAGGGAGAAAAGTCTGGTTTCATCCTATAACCTTTAACTTCTTCCTAAAATTTGAACACCACTACATATGGTGTGTAAAAATATGATCCTTTTTGAATAATTCTGATCCAACGTAAAATTAGAAAAGAAGGTGTAGTTCATGCATGTCGAGTGCTCAAGGAATTTTTTTCTTATAAAATCCATTGTGTAAGCTCCCAAAAACTATGTTGAACTGAGAAATGCTTTGTAACTGCCCCCTAGTCACATGCATCAGGGAAGGGTTAGGGGCACCTAGGCACTACTGTGTGGGTCTGGGCATTGGTGTCTATGTTATGCTGAGGAACCAAGTCAGGTTTTGGGTCGTTGCTGAGACTATAGATTGTGTTGACTATGAATTGAGTTGTGATGTACTGTGACTATAAAATTCTATATGGGGTGATTGTTTCACCCAATTGATGTCCCCCTCATTTTGGGTGCATGCGATGTCACTGAGGAATATGTGGCCCAAAAGAAGACCAATCGTTGAATTGAAACCGATGCCTTGAAGGGGGAATTTTCTTAGTAGAAACCAAGGCACATGTAAACAAAGTGGTTAGAAACAAGTGTTAGTGTAAACAATATACATACACATGTAGAAAACAAAAATGTAAGTTAACAAGTAAGAAGAAAGTGTAGACAAGAAATAACATAGAAAAATAGACCAGCAAAAAGCGGGTTTCAAACATGGGACATCACTCATGATGTCATAAGAAAATTGAGGCCAATGTGGGAACAAAGCATACAAGCAATCAGAGAACAAGAAAGACATAGGGAAAAGCCCGTAAATAATGTAAAATGATGACAAACAATGAAAAATAATGACAAGCAAGGAGTAACATACAACCATGGTAGCAAAGAGTTCCTGAAAGAAAAACATTGCACATGAAGTACCCGTTAGCATGTTAGAAAGATATAAAGTATGTTAAAATGTGTATGAGATGATATGATGTAGTGTGGTCGTGTGAATAGGAATTAGTATAATCCGAAACAATAGAACATGAAGTGCGTATGAAATTGGATGCCTCCAGGAGCCACTGTGGGACTGGTAATAGGTACTGCGTGAAGCATCCATGTTACATGTATCCATCTATGTAAATTCTATGATCATAACTAGAAAAAAAGTGAATTTGCATATATATATGGAAAAGATAATGATTTACAATTTATCTAGCTAACATAGTAATAAATATGTAACATGCGAGTATAAGTAAGAAAAAATAATGTCCGACCAGGATATGTAATATGCTGTGGATGAGTGAGATGGAATGGAATACAAAGTGATTGTGATAGGAGCCGTGTGCCCCTCGAGTGAATGCAAATGGGTATGCATGCCATGGGTTTCATTTATACATGCCCCCTCAGTAGTCAATAATAAACCATAGAACAAGAGTGCATCATCGGGAAATGGTTTTAAGTGTGCACTAGAAAGATATAATCATCAAAGTATAGAGCGTAGAGAGTGTGTGCATGAGTGAGTGAATATGGCGAAATATGTGCTATGAATGCGATGAATTTGACATGTGTATTATGATATGATGTGAGATTCATGAATGTAGTGAGCCCTCAAAAATCAAGTGTGAACCATAATACAAGAGTGCATCATCGGGTAAGGATGATATAAGTAGTGTATCAAGTTGTGCAAGATGAATGGCTAGAAATGTAAAGTAGGAAGCATGGAATGTGACAATAAAAGTGATAGAAACCTAATAATGTTAGAAGGTCATGCGGGGGGGGGAATATGTACGATGCCCCCCTAAGTTTTTGATGAAGAATGAGATCATGTGATGTCGTCTAGAAGATCATCATTGTCATGGTGGAAGTCAAATAGAGAAGCATTAAATACTTGATAAACAATAGTATTTGGTGGATCATATAAAGATCCATTGTGGTGTAAAGTTTACATGTGCATTGTGTACTCTTCTTTGGTGAAAGGTGTTGGTAGACATCCATGTGCATACTAATGAGTATGATTTTGTGAGTAGCTGACAGAGGAATCGTTACAGATAGAAACATGGCCAAAAGGCATAAAAAATGTGATGCTAGTATGATTAAGGCCCAAAGTGTCCCCAATGTAATCAAGCCAATATTTTCTAAGCGTAAGTTGAGAAGTGTGTGCAACAAATATTGTTAGGTAGAAGACACGAAGACCATATGCAACTATAATTGTAACACATCCATGATAGAGATAGGGTGAATGAGGCGGTGACAAGATATCATTAAGTGTAAATCCAAGCAAAGCTAAGCCATCATGTGTGCAAATAGTATCGAGAGAAAGTAATATCCAATGGAATATTATTCCAATAAGATTTATTCATGAAAAGCGTGCATGTGAAAGGAGGAAGTAAAAATTCAGATTGCTCATGAGATTGCTAAAAAGGTGATATGACATCCTGAGTATGAACAAACCACCGATAAAGTACCGTAGCATTAGTAGAAGGAGGGTGTTTTGAATTGATATTCATTAGGGTTGACAGTAATGAAAGTATCATTGAAATATGAATCATCTACCTCTATAGGAGAAAAATTAAGATTGCACAATTTTTCATCAATAAGATCAACGGTATCGATCTCATCATTAGAGTCATCAGTGGTGGCATTGTCATGCTAGAAACTAGTATCAAGGATATTGGTAGGAGGTACACTAGATGTAGGAGTGAGAAGAGACTTAATGAGTGAAGAGGTAGTGTTTATAGGAGAAGACAATATGGGTGAAATGATAACAATGGTATGAGTGGAAACAACTAGAGTGCATAGAGTAGCGTAAGAATACTGTGAAGCACTAGATTGATCGATATCATATGTATCAATATTGCTATAGGGAATAGGATATGATGGGGGAATAGGCATAATAGTAACAGGTTTTATGTGATATAATTTGAATGGATCAAGGCCCGTAAAAATGGTATGTTCATAGACATCATGTAGGAATTTGATGCATTGATGAATAGTGGATGGACTGCTTTCATTGCATGAATCCAAGGTCTACCCAAAAAATATTGAATTAAATAAAGGTATCGATAATGAAGAATTATGTAGGGACACTCTTAGGTCCGACCTTAATATGTAATGTGATAGTTCCAAGCATGTGCAAGTAGTTGAATCATAGCCATGAATAAGAGTGTAATTCTTAGAAAATAGATTGTTTGCAATGCCAATTTATTTTAAAAGAGACTGAACACATAAGTTAACGGTTGATCCATCGTTAATGAGTACATGCTTGATACAAATGGTGTCAAGAAAAGTTACACATGGATTTTCAATAGAAAATGGCGATATATCCTCATTAGTAAAAGATATAACACATGACCAATTTTTGAGAGACTGAATGAGGTGTGTAAATGCCACCGAATAATTATCACTTTTTGTAGACACCAATTTTTGGTATCGTTCCTCCCCTTCACCCCGTGTTCACTCTTTCATCATGGCCACCCATTCAAGTTTCATTTTCCCTAATATATTCAATTTATCCCATTAATCCTCATTTCCCACCTTTAATCATGCATTTTCCATTTTATTATTTATTTATGTTAATTATCCTTAATTAGCTCTAATCCTCAACTCATTATTTTATTATCCTTAATCATCATTAATCAATCCTAATCTTAACCTAATTTGTCTCTCATCCCTAAATCTCCCATCTCTCATCCCTAAATCTCCTAAGTTGTTATCCCTAGGCCATAATTTAATGATTTTACTCATCTATGGCCTTTATTTACCCATTTCAACCACCCACCTACCCATTTCTCTTCTTTATGCAACCCTAACCCGCTTAGCGCCCCGAAACCCTAATCTACCCTCTTCAGGATCTTTTTTCCTCGAGTTGGGAATATTTCCACTACCCAAATGGATGGCTCCCTACAATCAGCGGTGACCCATTTGGGTCGTCGATGACCCTATAAATGTGCCCTAACCCCTCCTTGCAAATGGATGCAATTTTGGAATCCTTGAGCTATCTTGTGATCTTGTTTTCATCTGTGAGTGCTTTTACAACTATCACACCCATTTTGGAGCCTTCTTGGAGCTATGGAATATCAAATTTGGTGATTTAGAGAGGCTTATTTCATTTTGGCATATCTTATGTTTTATCGCTATATTGTTGCCACTAACATCTTGTGCAGGTTCAGGTATCATCAAGGATTCTTCATCAGCCTTTTTTAGTCTTTTGTTTTGTCTGCAGGTCTTTATTTTAGTCCACACACTTTCATCCATACCCTAACAAGTCCAGATCACTACCAACTCATCCTAATCGACATCGACCTAGCCTTCATTTTGTTTATTTCTACCATCTAGGCCTTCAGTCATCTCTATTTTTAGTTCCACAGTCCTTTTGCCACCCAAATTCTGTCATTTTCTTCAGTTTGTCACTTTAGAACCACTCTGCCAATCCCCAGTCACCACCGACTAGCCAAATCGCCACCAACCCAATTCACATTTTTATGTTTTCCTTATTCATCTAAATTTCTTACATCCTTTCTATTTCTCCATGTTCTGGATCTTCTACAGGTCTTTGTGCATCAGTCTAGTGCTACATCTGTCCTAAATCTTCCATCAGAAGTTTTAGGTATGCATTTCCATACTATTGTTCTAGTTCATCTACTCCAATCACCATCGATTGGCTCACTGTTTCCTTGAGTCATTATCTACCCCTATTAGGTTTGGTTTATTTTGGTGTATTTAGATCAGATCTACTTTTATCATCTTATATCCAACTTTCAGTTTTTGTTTTTCTTTAGATCCTACATATTTTTATCAGATCCGGTATTAGATTTCTCATTTTATCTTATTTATAAGAGCGTTGACATCCATCTAAGAAATTTCACACTTCTTGGGACTGAATTAGTCGGACAACCCTCCGTCCTATCTACTAATCCATTTTTATTCTAGTGTTCTTTGTTGTGCGAGTCATCAAGCTCGCAATAAGGAGGTGTTCATCTTTTGTTCCCACATCCATTCATCCCATCTCAAGGTACCATAAACCTTTCATGTTTTGAGTTGCTTGTTTCTTTCATTACTAGTTTATTAACTTGAATAGGAACAAAGAAACTTGGTAAGCATTTTGGCACACCCGGTGAGACATGAACTTTTCTAGGAGAGTCTTATTGTTTGTGTTAATTTTCATATTTTTTCCATTTCCACTAACCTCTCAAGGAAGGAACGTACATTGGATCATGTTTTCTTTCTTTTTTATGTTGCATCATGGATTGTTTGGTTTTGTTTTTGATTGCATGATTTCTTTGAAGATCATATTAAAAGGAAAAGCATAAACTAGGTATTCCTTGTTTTTGTCCACTTTCTTTTCTTTTCCACATTACATCATTTTTTTGTCCTCATCGAATATTCATATTTCATTTTGGGATCTAAGAACAACCTTTCATTTCTTGCTTGAAAATCTAGTTTTAACTAGGGGTTTAACTTATTGCATTCACCTCATCACACACATCCAAACACACAAACCAATTTACACATCTAAACATCCCTTACTAGGTGGAACTATTGGGATTTCATCACCCAATAGGAAAGTCATCATGATGTTCTGGCCACATTATAAACTTGATATAGATTTAGACCTCACATACCTTTGGGTATATTGAGGAATCTATAGCCAAAACCACCTGAAACCATCTGTAGACTATCATTTCCTAGGTACCCCTTAAGCCCTTTTTCTTTTCTTTTCACATCTTAAAATAATCAAGATAAACAAAAACTTGTTGTGTGACTTACTTGCTTTAAGTAGAAATCAACATAGTTTTAGCTTTGTTTGTTTCATGCCAATTATCACTAGATCTCAATCTAAGAAAATGGAACAAAACATGATGTCAAACAATGTTCCTATTCCTACTACCACTACCATCTAACCAACCTCCGTGCTTTCTATTCTCACCCATACCCTTGGTCATCTCTACCATGGCCACTCAACCTATTTTTACCATACCTCCTCTTCAAGAGTTTCATTTGATCCAACCCAATGTTCATGATGAAACCAATCCTTTCCTCTACCATCATTTTTTCCCCTCTAGACAAACCAATCCTATGTATCCCTCCTATATTGATTTTTCTAGACCTCCTCTCATCCCTCGTGGATCTACGAAGTTTCAGGAGATTTATGACAAAAATATGGTTGCTCTCCACAATTATCTTCTTCGTAAGACCACCAATTTTCCAATCTATGGACCTCCCTTGCAGTAAATATATGCCTATCATTCTAATCCAAAGTCCACCCAAATTCTTACCTCCCAACTCGATGTGTTCTTTCCTAGAGCCACGATTGAGATTTATAGGGCCTAACATGAATTCAATCCTAATCAACCATCTTCTTCCAATCCTAACAATCATCAATCCACCCAATTAGTGGTTCCCATTTCACCTAACTTACCTTGTGCCAATACAACCATCCATTATTCCATTCCTATCACTTCATTCTCTACCATACTTCTCTTCCTATTTAACCTTCTCAAGAATCACACTTGCTTCCTCCCATATCCGAACAACATCACACAACCTTACCCCTCATCTCTACTTCACATATTCATGCCAATGTCATCACGTCACAACCTCCTCCATCTGAATCAATATAAACTCATATACCACCTCCTTAAGGAGCCTATCATTACATACTCCCTACTCAACCAAATCAAGTATCCCAACCACCTACCAATTACATTCCAACTAACCCCATAGCCAATAAAGTAAATGTCCCTATTTAACAACAACCAACTCAATCTAACCAATCATACCACATCCCCATCTCTCAATATCAAGTTGTATCCCAACCAATAAAATCTCAACCTTTTAACTATATTCCCCTTATCAACCACCTCCATCAACATCAACACATCTCCAAACATATAAAACATATCAAAAACCCAACCACATCCACCTCATATACATCTAAAATTACTCCTTCAACATGTTAACCATCTAATGATACCTTACAAGCACTATTGATTAGAATGGATAGCCTTGAGGACACAACTTTGGGATCCAAGACAACGTTTTAATATGACCAAATCTGCAATGAACCCATCAACCCATCCATTCCGGTCAAACCTTATCTTCCTCACTGGGAAATGCATAAGTTCTCTAAGTTCAATAGTAAAGAGGATCATCAACAACATCTACATGTTTTAGGCATGCATGCTACCTTATCGCTTATGACCAAGATCTCATGCTTCACACATTTCCCATGTTATTGGATGGACCAACCCTAGATTGGTACAATAATATCCCATAATTTTTTTCTATTATTATTCACTCAACTTGTGCAACTATTCCTTAAACACTTCTCAATAAACATTGCATGTAAAATTACTATCACCGGACTCTATGCCATCCGACAATATGATGACGAAGCTATTTCCAACTTTGTTGCATGATGGCATAACATCATCAAATCAACTATCATTCCCCTTCCATAGACTGAAATTATTGAGCTCTTCTCATAGCCTTGTGTGAAGCACATCTCATCCACCCTCTAAATCCAATCATTTCATACCTTTGAGGAAACATTCAATATGGCTCACAAACTTGAACTTCATTCCCTCGAGCAAGGCCACCTTAAGCTTTGATCCAACCAACCTAAAAATAAGTTTATAAAATCATCCCCACATAGTGATAAATCCAAAACCACCACTAATGCTATTGTGGTCAAATATTCATCTGCATCTACTTCTCACATGGAGCCTCGTAAATAATTCCTAGACCGACCCCTAACTACACCCCTCTTGGGTAATCATACAGTTCAAAATTTGATAAGTTAATGGCGGTTAACCTCATTTGACTTCCACCCATCAAACCATATGATGAGACACGACCTAAACTGACATGGTACCATGAATAACATTATTGCAAATATCACCAATTTTGCAGCCATGACATTGAGAAATGTTCACACATTCAAAGATCTATTCCAAAACTTATAGAATGGGTGATTTCCAAGTGGAAAACCCTAATACACCACCTAATTAACCCTTGGATGTCTTCAAGAAACCCTTCCCAAACCATCCACCTAATAATCAAACTCAACCTTCCACATCACAGGCACCCAATGCCCATATCATCAATACTATAGATCAAATATCAACTTCATCATTACAACCATCACTTCACAACCTAACTCTATTTACATTCCTCCCCTATAATCACACCTTCATTAATATCAACTATAACCACATCCACAATACCTCCATTAGACTCGATTATATCAACCCCATCATCTCCATAATTTATAGCCTCATCTATTGTACCTATTTCTTCATCTCTAGCAACTACACCCATATCTACTTCAATATCTAAGCCTACTTCCACCCCAAGCGTGCCTACACGACTACACCTACATCAACATCCAAAATTCCAACTATAACTACACCACCTCTTAAATCATCCACTATATAAACCCATATAATTAGTGCAAGTACAAGTGACACTTCTATCACATTGACAATTATTACAACACTTACACCAACCCATCCTAAAACCACGCAATACACTACCAATTTAGACCTTGTTAAACACATCATGCAGAAACCCCTCCCACCTTCAATATTATAGTCCTTTCTACCAAAACCAGTCACTATGGATTCTCTAGCCAGAGATTTCACTATTTCAACCAAGGATAAATCTTCACCTATAAAGACTAAGAACCTCGGTGTCCCTATTAAAAAATATCTTACACATCTGCATAAAAAGCTAGAGATTCCTTCCCTTGATACCAAATCTCTTACACAACTTAAGACCACACAATCATCATCCTTAGGAACATATCCTTCTATTTTTGGACCAATCCCTTAATCTAAAACCCCATCACTAATAGGAAAACATAACAATGATCTTATTTCAAACCAAACCCTTCTTCTATTATCAAATATGAGTCCAAATCATCCACATTACCATCAATCAAAACTCAAACTTAAAAAAACATCTTCATCCTCTTCCAAACCCAAGAGAAAATAAAAATCTCCCATCAAATTACCTCAAATCAAACCATCCTTAGCTTCATCCCCTATTCTTAAAACCCCTTTGTCTACAACCACAACGTCAACCTTTTCCTTGGGGTATTACATGACAATGTTTCATCAATTCCTCCAAGATTTAACACTCACCCTCCATCTATCAAACCTTTCAATCCGAATGCCCCAAGTCCTTCATAGTTTTACTCCAAAATAATTTGTGGATACCATCATGCACTAAGTCATGAAACTGAATAATGTATAGCTCTTCAAACCATCATCCATAACCTTATTGACCAAGATGAACTTCTTGAGGAGGGACTAATTATTCCATCATCAACTCCTTCATCCCAACCTTCATCTACTAAAATATCCAAATTATCTCATTCTTCTAAGACTTATGTCTTCATTCCTCCACCCACTTTGTCTCCTCTTGAGGAACACACTCCTCTTTGTATTGATGTTGTTCGGGTCACCACTCGTTCTTACCATGAATACCCCGACCAAATTAATCAAAATATAAGGTGGTTGTTTTCTATCCTCCCAAAGAGTCTACCTAACCATCCTCTTCATCAAAACCCAAAGTGTCCATATTAGTTTCCCCTCGGCCTATTGCTTTTAAACATAGCATCATGAAACAAATCCACCATGCCCTAGTTAAGATGTCACTCTATGAGATTATCTAAAGCTCTCCGGAACATAGGCAAGCTCTCATAGAAGCCCTTAAATGCATTCCCACTCCTAATGATGAGGCTCAGTCCTTTGCATCTCTTTTCATGTCACTTACCGCTTTGAATTTTATATCTTTTAATGAAACTGAGATTCTAGATATCACACCGGAAGAGCATGACCTTCCCCTCTTCATCACCATCTATATCAATGACAACTTAATTCATCAATATATGATAGATAATGGATCTAACATCAATATTATATCATCCCACACTTTCAATCAACTTAAGCTTCCTGACTCCATTTTTCGTCCAATCACTCATGGTCTTACATGATTTTAATGATGTTATTGTCCCTGCCTTGGGTATGGTTATCCTTCCCATCCGTGTTGGTGAAAAAATCCTCCATAAAATATTCTATATCATAGAAGGGGAGTTTCAATATAACATCTTACTTGGGAGACCATGGATTTGCGTCATACGTTGCATCCCTTCCACCCTCCATCGATGTATCAAATATGAGCATGAGGGGAAGATTCTAACTCTCCCTACATACACCCCACCATTCAAAGCATGTCATATGACTTATCACCCTAATGATGTGCTCATACCCATATAATATTATTCTTAACCATCCACTAGATCATCCATTCCCATGTCTTATCTTCCTAATGACAATTCTATAGACAATGTAATGGATAAGATCTCATTGGGGGAGTATCACCTTTTACACTTAATGTTCTTCCCATGCCAAATAGACTTGGTAGACTGACAAAGCTCCCATGTACCAACCAAATGTTAGGGATATCATTCTTTTGGTCCACCCCATCTCTGTACCAAACTCATCTATGGCATCGATTTCCCTTCATCTGACATCGACATCCAACCTCACACCAAACTATACAACAACGAATTTGATTGTCTCTAAAATAAATAATTTTCTTATGCCTATCTTCATCGTTGCTCCTGGAAAGGATTTAGAATGGGGTGTTATGAGCAAGGCATGCATGAGCTTATCATTGATAAATCTTATAAATCCCATGGAAAATTTGGCCTAGTTTATAAGGAGCAATCTACCAATCCTCTCCCATCATCTATGGCTCTCATGGACATTGATCCACCATCTTCGTCATTCCATGAGGTTATGGATACAGATGACACCGTGTCTATTGCCTCTTATTTTTTTAATCTCCACCATCACCTTGGGACCGGTCACTTATCAGTGTGAAAGTTAGACTAGGTCCCTCCCTCTTCGACATCTGAAAATGATAGAAGAAGACTCTTTTACCATAGATGTTCTTTAGTACACCAAAACAAATGTCATCCTTTATCACATGGGGGAAGAATATCCTTATATTCATAAGAAATTTCCATCCAACACATCTACTCTTCTTAACTAAGCCACTATTAACATCAACATAGGGACTCCTCAGGTGCCTCGCATTCTCAAAGTGGTTCAATCCCTTGATCTATAGGAGCTCAAATACTTCACCGCTTTCCTCTCTCAACATAGTCAAGCCTTCACATGGTCATACACTAACATGTAAGGCCTCGATCCATCCATAATTGTTCACAATATAATCACCTTTCCCAATGCTAAGCTGGTTAAGCATAAGATTTGCCACATGTACCCTCAAGTTGCCCTCTTTATAAAAGAGGAGTTTTAATGCCTCCTTTCTACTAATTTTATCATCCCCATTAACTATCCCCAATGGTTTTCCAACATTTTACTAGTCTCTAAAGTGTATGGAAAAATTCGTATCTACACGGAATTTCGATATGATTACCCTAAGGATGAATTCCCCTTCCTAACATCGATCATATGGTAGACCTTACTATAGGCCATGAGATTATTTATGTTATGGATGGTTTTTCTAGGTATAATCAAATACTCATCACACTAGAATACCAATATAATACTTCCTTCATCACTCCTTGGGGGACCTTTTGCTATCGCATCATGCCCTTCGAGTTTGAAAAATGTTGGATCCACTTATCATCAAGATATAACCTACATATTTCATGATCTCATCCATAAGAATATAGAGGACTATGTTGATGAGCTCTTGGGTAAATCTAAGCATGGACATGATCATCTCGTTGTCCTTGGGGTCCTCTTTGAGTGCCTTATCTGCTTCTTTATTTGAATCAATCTAGCCAAGTGTGTATTTGGAGTATTAACTAGAAAACTCCTTGGCTTCATTGTTTCCATCATGGGTATAAAAGTTCACCCCACGAAGATCAAGGCTATCCTTGAGATGCTCCTCCTTCTAACTTGAACTAACTTTTAGCCTTCAAGCTCATCTCTAATCCATTCATCGCTTCATCTCGTAGCTTTTGTAATCATTTCCATCCTTTTCATCATCTCCTTCGTAAAGATGTTGAGTTTAATTAGGATCATAATTGTCAAAAGGACTTCGACGATCTTAAGAAATATCTTCTATCTCCATCGATTCTTAGGCCTCCACATGAGGGGAACCCTTATATCTATATGTATCTTCCTTTAATCATGCTCTAGGAGCTATGTTGGCACATCATGACGAGAAAGGTTGTGTGTAGGCCATCTATTATATCATTCACACTCTTCACAATTATGAGAACCGCTATACTGAAGCTGAAAAGATTTGTTACACTCTCTTCTTTGCTACTTCAAAGATTCATCACTATCTCCTAAATCATAAGACTCACATTTTCACTAGCTTCCTTCTCTCGAGAACATACTATCTAAACCATATCATAATTATTGCATCAATCGATGGCTTATGCTCATGACTGAGTTTGACCTAAAGTTCATTTCTAAAAAATTAGTTAAGGGCCAAGCTATCATTGACTACTAGCTAGCCGATGCCCCTCTTCAAAGATAATTGTATTCCTCATGAACACTTCCCTGATGAATCATATTTCACTACACAAGTTCAATCCAATTAAAATAACTCTCTTCTTTGATGGCTCTAAGTGTCGTGAGGAGAGGCTCGACATCATTATCATTCCTCCTTGGGAAACTCTTATCCCCATTGTAAATAAGCTTAACTTTGAATGCACGAACAATATGGAAGAGTATGAAGCTCTCATCCTAGGTATAAAAATGGAAATCTTACTTGGTGTTTAAGTCCTTGATATCTACAAGTATTCTCAACTTGTCACCAATCAAGTCAAGGATATTTATCAATGTAAAAATAACACCTTACAAAAGTATAAAGATATCATTGACTTCCTCCTTGGGGCATTTGATTTCTACACTATTTAAACTATCCCTTGATCATCTAATCAATTTATAGACACAATGACTTCTCTTTCTTCCTTCATTCCTTAGATGAATGAGGAATCTTGGCTTTATGTTCTTGTTCAATGTCAAGATCAACCCACCCATGTTCATGGGCTTCCTCATGTCAACAACGTTGATAATAACCCTCGCGATATTTGGTATTCTCAAATATTTAACTATCTATCCTAATCCATCATTCCCTCCAACTTATCTAAAAATGGTAGGAGATCCTTTCTTCAATCCACTAACCACTATGTCATCCTTGGTGGAATCCTTTACAAGTGTGGCTTCAATGGAATTTTGCTTCATTGCCTTAAATCCCATACTCGCATTATCCAAGAGGTCCAAGACAATATCTATGGGGGAAATTTTAGTGGTATGGTTTTCGCCAAACATGTCCTTTGCATGGGTTATTATTGGCCCTCGCTTAGTCATGACTACTGTGAATATGTCAAGAAATGTTTCAAATGTCAACAATATTCTAATTTAATATGTATTCCTAGCTAGGAATTACAACCAACTTAGGACCTTTGGCCCTTTTCGTAATGGGGTCTTGATCTTATCACCTCATAAATTTGTGTTCTTCTCGGTGCCATCATTCTATCATCAATACCATTGAATACTTCACCAAGTAGGTAGAAGCAATTCCACTTACATCAACCAAGGATAATCAAATCGTTAACTTCATCTATCAGAACATCATTTTTCACTTTGACATCCCTCATAAAATCATCATGGATAACAAAAAGTCCTTCAAAAAAAAGAAATGAAGAATATTTGTGACTCATTCAATATCAAGGTTAACTTCTCTTATCCATACTATCCCCAAGCTAACGGTCAAGTCGAAGCCACTAATAAAACTCTTTTGCAACATTCTTACTAAGGCTATTGATAGATCAAGATGTAATTGACATATTCATATCCCCTTCACTCTTTGGTCTTATAAGACTAGCATCCAAACTTCTCATGGGAGGTACTCCTTTCTCTCTCTATGGCTCTAAGGTTGTTCTTCCTCTTGAAGTCTAAATCCCTTCTTTGCATGTTTCTCTTCGCTAATTCATTTCGATGAAGATTATGACCAAGAGTGTCTAGTATATCTCGAGTTGTTATATGAACTTCACCTTCCCACTCTTGAACATCATCATGTCTATCAAGAGCGCATCAAACATGCTTATAATAAACATCTTAAATAATGTGACTTTAACATTGATGACCTTGTTCTTAAGGAGAATAAAAACGTCACTACTCTAGAAAGGATCCAACATGGAATGTTTACTCCCAATTGGATTGGAACTTACTTTATCATGTATAATAGATTGGCCAAAATATCTTAATGCATTGCACTTACGCCATTCTAATGTTAATATACCTACCAATGTGAATTTAGTCATTTCCATGGTCATCTATCCATCATTAGCCATTTCCATTCCTCATCGTAATGACATGGAATCATGTGGTCTACCATCACTTTCCTAATCATGACCTTGAATATGGGCACCATGACTCTACTCATAGCATATTCCTTATGGATGGGTTCTTCCTTATTGGTGAGAACTCTGCAAGCATTACATCCATCACCCTCTTTTTTACCTATTGGAACCATGATAAGGGTCCAAGGGTGCCACTTGTACATTCACTATCCCCTCATATGTGGCATACCTAGCAATCCCCAACTCTTCCCCCATAAAAAAATCAAAATTCCATGGATGCTCATATTAAAAAGTCAAAAGTTATCAAAAGAGACATCTCCTTGAAGGGGCGTTGTTCATCAAAAGCATAAAAAATGCCAAAAATATAGACCGATCCCTCGAAGGATGGTTACTCCCTTATATCATGGTAGTGAATGCTTCTGACATCGATCAACCTTCTATTTCATAAAGTAAAGCATTAAAAATATTATCTGATCGACTTGTGGGATTATATATCCCACCGACCCTAGTCACTGCCGACCCCCTTGGGTCACCTGCAATTTGCTCCTAGTCGCCACTGACCCCCTGCATTCGCCGTTGACCCGGACCTTCCATTTTCATCATCGACCCTTATTTCTCTTTCAATCAATCCTTCCTTTTACACTCCCTTGAGTGACATCTTCATCATCCTTATTTGTCCCTCCTAGGATTATTTTCATCCTTGTGTTCCCTCTTAGGGAATCATTATTTGATCTCATTCTCTTTCGTCCCTCCCCAAATGTATATCTCTATTCCACCCTTTATCATTTTGTCGTAACCTTTGTCCCAACCATTTCTCACATTTTTTTGCACATACTTGATGTTTTCCGTTGACCCATTGGTCCTACGGCATGTACATCCATTTGAGTGGATTCCCCTTGGTTTCCCTCCATTTTGTAGTGATTTTTTCGACTCACTGGTCCATAGGACATTTCTGCCATCTCCATTGAGACTTTCCTTTGTTCCCTACTAAAATGATATCGAAATCACACCATCTTTTACTATTTGTTCCTCCTCATCTACGGTATATTATCCCCACATCTTCTTTTCTCATTATTTCCACCCTTTCTTCATCTCTCTCTTTAAAACTCATGTTTATCTTCCTTTGTGTCATCAATCCCTAGTTTGAGGGAGAGCACCCAATTAATCATCCTTTCATCACTTTTTCATTTTTGTCTCGTGGCTTGCCCATTGCAAACCACTCATCAAAAAGGGAAAATGTAGACACCAATTTTTGGTATCGTTCCTCCCCTTCACCCCATGTTTTCTCTCTTTCATCATGGCTACCCATTCAAGTTTCATTTTCCTCCTAAATTCAATTTATCCCATTAATCCCCATTTCCCACCTTTAATAATGAATTTTCCATTTTATTAAATATTTATGCTAATTATCCTTAATTAGCTCTAATCCTCATCTCATTATTTTTTATCCTTAAATCATTTTCTTAATTATCCTTAATCATCATTAATTAATCATGATATTCACCTAATTTGTTTCTCAAAATCTCCCATCTCTCATCCCTAAATCTCCTAAGTTGTTATCCCTAAGCCATCGTTTAATGATTTTACCCATTTATGGCCTTTATTTACCCATTTTAACCACCAATTTACCCATTTCTCTTCCCCATTCAACCCTAACCCGCTTAGCACCTCAAAACCCTAATCTTCCCTCTTTAAGCCCTTTTCCTCTTGATTTGGGCATCTTTCCACCACCCAAATGGATGGCTCCCTATAATCATCGGTGACCCATTCTACTCACCGTAGACCCTACAAATGTGCCCTAACCCCTCCTTGTAAATGGATGCAATTTTGGAATCCTTGAGCTATCTTATGATCTTGTTTTCATATTTAAGTTATTTTACAACTATCACACCCATTTTGGAGCCTTTTGGAGCTTTGGAATAATAAAATTGATGATTTAGATAGGATTCTTTCATCTTGGCATATCTTGTTTTTTTATTGTTATATTGTTGCCACTAACATCTTGTGCAGGTTCAGGTATCATCAGGGATTCTGCATAAGCCTTTTTCAGTCTTTTGTTTTATCTGTAGGTCTTAATTTCATTCCACACACTTTCATCCATACCCTAACCAGTTTAGGTTTTTGCTGACTTAGCCTACCGTCAATATAGCCTAATCACTGTCGACCCAATCTTCATTCTATTTATCTCTGCTATCCAGGCCTCCAGTCATCTATGTTTTTAGTTACACAGTCCTTCTGCCACCCATATTCTGTTATTTTTTTTAGTTTGTCACTTCAGACCCACTCTACTTGTTCCAGTCATCATTAACCAACCAGATTACCACCGACTCAGTTTACATTTTCTATTTTTCTCCTTAGTCATCTAATTTTCTTACATATTTTTCTGTTTCTCTCTATTCTGGATCTTCTATAGGTATTTGTGCATCAGTTTAGTGTTGGATCTTTCTCAGAAATGTCATCAAAATCTTTAGGTCTATATTTTAGTACTATTGTTCTAGTTCATCTGCTCGAGAGTTGCATCGCCATCGTAGCTCACTAATTCCTTGGGTTTTCATTGACCATTATCAGGTTTGGTTTATTTTATTATATTTAGATATAATTTTATCATCTTAAATTCATTTTCACTTCGTTTTTGCTTGGATCCTACATATTTTTATGATATTTCTCATTTTATATTGTTTATAAGAGGGTTGACATCCATCCAAGGAAGTCCAAGCTTCTTGGGACCAACTTATTCGGGAAACCCTCCATCCTATCCACTAATCCATTTTCATCTAGTGTTCTTTTTTGTGTAGGTCATCAAGCTTGTAATAATGAGGTGTTCATATTTTGTGCCCGTATCCATTCATCCCATCTCAAGGTACCATAAACCCCTCATGTTTTCAATTGCTTTTTTCTTTCATTACTAGTTCATTAACTTGAATAGGAACAAAGAAACTTGGTAAACACTTTTAATATCAATAAAAAAGGGTAGCCTCTAATGTATGACTATAATTAGGTACATTGTGCAATAATTCATAGAGAGATATTTTGGTTGACATATTCTAAAGTTAACCATTATAAGTCACGGGAGGATCCGTAGAAGTGATAGGCGGTGGGATAGAAATGGGTACAACCATAGGAGGACGAGTGCGGTGAGTAGTTACTACATTAATAGTAGGATCACCTATAGGCGTAATAAAGTGATGAGGATGTTGAGTACAAACTTGCATGAAATTAACAGTAATAGTAACCATACCAAAAACCTTAGTGGGAGTGAAAGAAGGATAATAATATTGATCCATGACTCGATAAGATGAAAAAATACTCAGAAGGAAGGGTTTGAATGGATGGGTTCACCAAATGATTATGTAATTATTAAAATAAATAAATAAATGCTAAATCTAATAATAATGTAATAACGATGTAATATCAATAATTAAATATAGAATTTGACTCAAGTAAATAAGAAATTAAATTTAAAACCCTAGTTACAAATGGAAAAATGAAAATACTTAGCTAATTAGTGGTATTTTTAAAGGTAATTTGAGCTGAAAAATTCTTGGAACGGAGGAGCAGGGTGTCGCAATCAGATCTAGAAAATTTTAGGAGTGTTAAAATTACTAGGACTATGACACCTATGTAGGGTCAGGGGAACTTGGGGTGTCAGGGACCTATTCGAGGCACCCTTGACTACTCAGAAGTTGTGGAACTTAGTTTTATAGGTCAAGAGATGTTTTCTGTTATCACATGTGTGTGCCATTCGCCTTTTTTATTATTCACCCAAAAGCTAATAAGAAGAAGTACCTGTAAAACCCCTAAGCTACATCAAATCGCAAAAAGAAAGATGTAAAATGTGAGATTGGATTGTCCTCGATATCAACAAAGTGAACTTATGACCGAGCGCTACACTACATTGTAGACCCCATGTAATTCTACATGTGTGTGAAGAAATTGTGACCTAGGTGGCTCTTGTGTGCGTCACACTTGATAGCGAGAAATAGTTAGATGTAGAAATGTAAATAAATGTGTGGATGTAAAAAATGAACTCCCTTCCTATGAAGTGTATGTAGAAATGTAGTCCCTCGACCTTGAATGGATGCTAAATGGATTGCTTTGATGCTCTTATAATAGCCTTTGAGTGCAACCTTAGGTAGTGATAGTAGATGCTTAGTGTTTGTTCCTTTATTGCGATCACATAACTTTATATTTATATGATTCCATTTTTGAATTTCTTAATTAACCACTAAAAGGCCAACTAGTAAGAAAATAAGATGCCCAAACGACTAGAAAAAACCCAAAAGATGTGAGAAAGGTACAAAGAGGTCGGTGATACCTAGAGGGGATGGGGGTGCCTGGGCACTAGCATCTTGGCTAGGAGATGGTGTCTAGAGTGAGAAATTTTGATGTATAAAAATACAGATGATATGGAAGGAGTGCAAGACCAAAAGAGGAAACATAGAGAAAGAAAAATAAACATTATTACTTTTATCGCTTAGGAAACATATGAATAGTGGTATGTGATCAAGACTAGATATATACCCAAAGTGCATGATTTAGTGTCTAAACTAGGGACATAATTTGATAGACAAAACTCATCATGGGATTTGTTCACCAATTAAGCTCTTAATAGGGTTCTAGGTTTACTTCTTTCCCTTTTTTACCACAAGGGATCTAGGTCTTGATACAAGTTAACATTAGAGAAATCCAACCTCCATAAGATCAATAAAATTCAAGAGGGGGTTAGTGGAGTCAAACATTAGGGTTTAATTCATAGGTAAATATTAGAGCTTCCAAGAGTATCTCTGATGAAAAATAAATGCGCGAGAAATTGCAAAAATTGAAATAACTAACAACACGATGCAATATGATCAAATTTCAAAAGGAAATAATGGCTCCAAATCAACTCAATACTCCATATGATCCATAGGATAGAATGATGCAAGTCATGTGCATATAGGAGGTGAATGTGTAACCTCCTACTAGATTAATGGTGAATAACTCTCACTAACTAACACTAGAAGTAGAGTTGAATCCTCACAACTAGTAAGTTAACTCAACATAACTGGTACACCTAAGCAAGCATATCCATGAGTGTAGGAAATCTCCAAGTAAATAAAAAAATATAAAGAACATAAATATCCTACACTAATACCCCTCACAAGCGCAACTTAGGTGGGTAGTGAAAAAGGAAAGTGGGTCCCGAAAATAAGGCCTAATGAGGTACCCACGTATAATGAAAATATCTCATAAAGTGGAGAAAAAGAGATAAAACAGTGGGAATTAACTCCCCAAAAAAGAGAGACAAACAAGATAAGGTAGCACTATAAATCCCTACTCAAAGATGATGAAACTGCTAATGTGGATAGAAGAATCAGGTCTCGATAAAAAGTCCATGTTAGGTACCCAAGTACATAAAAAGATGAAATGGGAATAAATAAGACAACCCATTAAGAATCCAAAATTGGATTAGGAACTCATTAAGAATCTCCAACAAGTAGAAATTTCTCTAAAGATCACCCTCTAATAAGCACAAATTGTACTAACAAATATTTCCAATATTGTTTTTAAAAACCATCAGTTGGTGAAGCGGGCATAAAAAATAGAGGACAAGGTTGGCACTGCATAGGAATGGAGAAGTTGTGTGAACATGCCATGCTCAAAGAGTACTATAGAATCCACAATTGCTATAAGGAAGACATAGTGATCCTCAATATGGGTTATAGGAATATGTGACTTTTTATATACCCATTTATAATGCATGTACAAAATTCTTCTCAAGAGAAACACATGCACTAAATGTACTTATTACAGAAAGAAGAAATGAAACACGTAATTCATAATGGGGGGGCTTAGTCTCCTACCAAACCGGGCCCCATCCTCTGGTCTTCAAAATAGATTTCTAGAAAATGAACCAAGTGATCATCATCTTCTTCATCATCCATTACAAAACTCCTCTCAAAATGTGGAACTTTATAACATAGTGCATTTACAAAAATAAATTAAGACATCATGTAGATCACGAAAAAATATTGACTTTTGAACAAAACAGTGCTCAAATCCGAACCACCGATCAAAAGTTATAAAAAATACAATTTCCCATAAATAATGGCTTCTATAATTAAAATTTTGTAAACTAATTAAAAAAATGCTAGAAATGAGAGGAAAGGGGGTCATACGTATACTTGTTGGAACCAATATGGAATGAAGAACATAATGGTTTAATTTGTGAGGGGGATTTGGGCTCCTACCGACCTAGGCCTTACCCTTCATCTTCGTCAGGTGAAAATACAAAGACTAAATGACAATTATCCCTTAATAAAAAATTACCCTTAATACACTTTAAATCAGATCAACTTATATTTCAAAAGCATAAAATGCTAATATTAGAAATAAGGAAAAGTCAAGATGAGAAAATTAATATAATTTACTCCTTGAAAACATAGTCCATGTGGAGAGAGGAACAAAGAGTTGTTTTAGGTTTGAGAAAACCTAAAAAATATTATAGTTTGCTTCATTTGGCTGTGTTGGGCGCTGCCATGCATAAGAAAAATACACCAAAGGAGGTCATTTTAGGCTTCAATGGAGGAGCTGAGGTCTATAAGCATGCCAATTGAGAACAGATTAGGGATGAGGGAGGTCGATATGAAATCCAAGAGTAGAGATGATCATGGTTTTTTAAGGAAAGAAAAAATTTGTCCAAAGAGTGTAGGATGAGAGATGGTTTGAAGCTTGACAAGCCTGAGAAACATAGATATATGTTCCTTGTTGAAATGGTGTATGAACTATGGGATACGCATCTGGTTTGGAATGACTAAGGGAAGGCCATTGAAGGAATTTTTAGGCATGCAACACACTATAGGAGTAGCCAAAACATGCACAGGGAGCCTGCATGCAAAGTAGGAGTCATCCAACTCTTTTAAGATCTTAAACTGTAGTTTAATGCATTCCAAATAGATGTATAAATCATTTTTAGTAAAATTTAATGGGTCATTAGACCTCCTTCTAGAGACTTCAAAAATGGCGTGCGAGATTGAGCTGATACAGTGCATGGAGGTTCAAAACCCATCAATACAATTAGATACATACATATTCAAGGTCGTTCCAGACCTATGCAGGGACACGTCATGACACATGATAATAGCCTGAGGTAAGATGTGGCCAACTTGGATGCGGCTATATGACAACTTTTCCAGACCTCATGGCTCTTACCATGCTTATCTAAGTCTATTTTTGTTGAAACCAAGGCTTAGATCAAGCCTGCAAGGCTAAACCTAGAGCTCTGATAAAACTTGTAATGCAATAAACCAAGGCACTAAAAACCTTCTTGAAAAAGACCTAAAAACAATTTTTGGTCGCTTTGGTGACAAGGGATTTTAACAAATCTTGAGTTTTTTTGGAATATTTTTGTAAACCCTAATTTTTTTGACAACCCTCAACTTGTCAATAAACAAACACCAAAAAAACACAACCATAAAGAACCAAGACAAAGTCAGATCTATTTGCACATGAATTGTTAGTTTCAAAAACAAAGTATTCAAAAACTACAAATAACTCAAGTAATGGGAAATGTATCACCAGAAACACTCTGATACCATATTATATTTTTTGGGAGGATCTCTGATGGAAAAAAATGAACGTGAAATTATAGAAATCGAAATAACTAACAAAAATATGCAATACTATCAAAACTCACAAGGCAAGAATGACTCTAAATCAACTCAATGTTCCATATGCTCTATAGGATAGAATGATGCAAGTCATGTACATAAAGGAGGTGAATGTGTAACCTCCTACTAGATCAGTGGTGAATAACTCTCACTAATTGACACTAGAAGTAGAGTTGACTCCTCGGAACTAGGAAGTTAACTCAACATAACTAGTGAATTAACTCAACACAACTGGTGCACCTAAGAAAACATATCCCATGAGTGTAGGAAATATCTAAGTAAATAAAAAATACAAGGAAAATAAATATCCTACACTAATAGTAAATTGTTAAACCTGAATCCACCCACATCTCTTAGATCTCTTATTGAGATCATTCAAATATGTAATTTACAAGAAACAAGATGTGATGCATTTAAGTCTTTCCTCAGGATGATATGGGTATTACAAAATTAAACCAGCTCGATTAAGTGTGATTTTTTAAAAATTGGTTATGAACACAATTCATTTCGATAGTTTAAGAGTAGTATGTTTCCACCATATAATACAAGTATTAAGAGGTAAAAATAATAATTAACATGGTAAAATATATCTCCAAAACATCTAAACCATACGAATAACATATAAACCTATAATAGAAAAAACTCCTAGAATAGAATGCTCATTTTCCCCAATATACCAATATACTACAATTAATTACTCATCACAGTAAACATTCTTGTTTATAACCATAGTTATGATCTATCCATTTAATATTACATGTGTTCCAAAGATAATCCCATATTACAAAATCATAAGTAACTTTACCATTATCTACTTTTCCTGGGTACCTACATCCACCACATGGTCAACATAACTATTGGCATGGCATTTACCTACAATCTAGCACAATTTATGATATCATAGTTTTTCATTAGTAATGAAACAATACTTAACATTATTCTAGGTAGAGTAAGAGATAGAGATAGGAGAGAGAAAACACCATTTTCGATAATTAATTTATTTTCAAGAAAGCATCAAAAGAAGGTTTCATATAGTCGTGTGTTCATGTTTACAAGGTTTCCTAAAAGACATTTTTCTTGGATAAGGTGATATGCCAATTTTCCCCATTTAGTTACAAGTTTTCCAAAAGCGTCTAATTTAGAAAATTAGGTAAAAATTTGTGTTCAAAAATAATCTTTGAGACCTAAACAGACAAGAAGACAAATACCTACCTAATCCCCTATATGGGGAAATACTCGAATTTGATAGAACCAAGAACTGGTGAAATGAGTTCAATTGGTGCTCGTTTTTCAAGCTACTGATCGTAAATGCACCTGAATGACCTCATCACCCAACAACTGGGGGCCTACAAAACTCACCTATAAATATAGCTTGCATGATTATTTTTTTGGAACTAAGGTTTGGAAACTATTAACATGAAGAAATACTAGAGGTATGCGTAAAAAACAAATTCTATTTCTCCACCCAGGGCCTAAATTGTAGGTCAAAACCAAACCACATTTTTAACTTTCAACAATCATCTAAGGCTGTAAAAAGGGTCAACAACGACTCCTATACGGAGTGAAAAAATGCATGAATGGGCATTAGAGTCATTCAATGGTTCGATCATATAACACTTCACGTGATAGGGAATGAGGTCAAAACTTGACCTTCCCATTCTGGGGTCTGGAGAGGCATTTAGCGCATCACCAAAGTAGAATTTTATTAACTTTTGGCAAGGTAATCACAAGGAAGTTTTAATATAGAGAAATATTTTGACTTGACATTTATGTGATTTTTGTTATCCATAATTGTTATTAAATTTGTCCATTCGTTTAAGGAAGTAAAACATGAAATATTTTTATACTCAAGAAATTTCCTTCTAGTTGTGTAGGAGGGGGATAAAGCATTGTAAATGTTGGTGTTTCAACTCAGTAAAATTAACTGAAGCACATGTGTGATTGATTTTATTTCAATAAATCTAAGAAAGGAAAAAATAGGAACATGTAAATCAAGAAAGGAGGAAGACAACCATGCCTATGAGAAATGAAGCGGGTAATACAAAGCTCTAAACGGTCCGTATTCTCTCCAAACGTATTTTCTTGGAAGCTCCAAATACTTTTCTATAAAACCCTTTTTGTCCGTACACAACAAGCATTATTGTACACTAAAAACACCAAGCAAAAAAAAACCTCACCACCACCATAAGTTGAGTTGTCATTTTGGGGGTAAAGTTCATAGTTTCCTCAAAATAGTAGAAATAGCCAAGGGGATCCGAGATCAAACATGCACCAAAAAGGTTATTTATGTCTTGTTTTATAAATCTCTCATCCCATTGCAAAATTGACAACCCTTAAGAGATAAACCTACACAACTTCACACAACTAAGAAAAAATGAAGCGTACATAGCTAGGGGTCTATCCCATACAACCCATTTCTTTCTATTATATATATTTTAAAACACACGACCAACATGATGGTATGAATCCATTTTTTCTTTTCCTATTTTCATATTCACATTTTACCACAACAGCGATGAAATTACTCCTCTATCCTAATGCTTTGGCATTGAAGTGTAGACACCAAATTTGTGTCTTACGACCCCTTGTGACCCGCATCTCATCTCGCAACCTAACCTCATCACCTAAACCTTACACAATTATTTATTAATTACCTTGTAATTGACAAATCCACATCATCTCACCTACCACCTCATTTTGCCACTTCATCATGACCTAGCCCTAACCCTAAACTAACCTAATTAAGACCTATAACTTGGTCTACACCTACACCCATGACTAATGACCCCTTTCTCGCACCCAAACCGACCTCTAGTCACTTGACCAAGCCATGACTAATCCCGGGAAAGCGGGGAAGGTGGGCTATTTTACTAAAAATAGTCTACTTTTTTCCTTCTAGATGCCAATTCCTACTCTGCCGTCCACGTAACCGCCATCGGTTCCTGTAAAATGGGCTCCCTAACCAGAAACAAGGGTGGAGGATTTTAGGAATCAAGAGAGATCATTTGGGAGCGATCAAGAGAGTCCAGATCTTCACTTGACCGAGTAGAGATGAGTGAAGAAACCAGAAGAGTTGCAGCAAAAGGAGATCAAGCCCAAAGCGCAGCAGAACGGCCCGAGTTCTCGGATACTCGGTGATCATCGGGAGGAGATATTTCATCTTGTTTGTCGACCATCCTACCTAGAGTTACGCCTTTGTCATCGAGTTCTTGGACTGCATCTTCATCGATAACCGATTAAGTTACATCTTGCATGTCCTCTTTAATAACATTTCTTAGACTTTTTTGAAGCACTGATCCTCACAAATCCATTCCTAGATCCACTTACCAGCGTCTTGTGCATCTAACTATCATTCATCTACCTCTCATCACCTTATTTCCTAATATCACCTATTTTGCCTTCTACACTGAGGTTTTGTATTATTTTGATAAAAAGAACTTGCTTTGCTTCTACATCGCATTAGTGAAAGTCATCTCTTTTGCTTCATGAATATCATTTTCGATTTGGGTTTAAAACACGTATTGCATTACTACTTGCTGTTTTCAATTCTAGCGAACATAAATTAAATCTTAGTCTTTCACATGGGGTGATATCCACGGTATTGACAAGAAATTAATCTTACTTTCCATACTGACATCACTTCACAATTAACACATGACTCAAACATCCCCCTTTTCGCGGTATTCCTCAGCCCGATTGAGGTAACCTTATAAGCCAAAACAAACTTGACATTTCCCCTAAGTCTTTTGTTTAGGATTGACATCATTCAGCGTCTAAAGGCATAAGCCCACGATAATTAAAATTAACCCTAGGGTTAGTCTCGGATTTGCGTGTGCATCTTGCTTGTTTTTAGTTGTGTTTTCTTTCTCATACCTAAATCTTTGTGATCAATAATTGGACAAGTATACTAAACGTTGTTAAAAATCAAATTAGCGACCTTTTATATCTTGTTAGCCCGGACTTCTTACACCGACATCGGTTACACGACCGGCGTCGGCTATAGTATAACCGACGCATCGGTTCTTGAGACCGATATCGATTCTTGTCTTTCCCAATTCGACAAACCAGAAACCTACCAATTTCACCGATCGAGTTTGTTTTACATTTCTGTGATTGAAACCCTCTTGTGAACTCCTGTCCATGGTTGTTATCACTTGAAAGCAAGCCACCGCCATGGTTTCACATGCTTGCTCTATTTCTTTGCACTGAATCACCCCCTTCACATTACGTGGGAATCTACGGATACCGGCGAGGTTCTAAAATTCTGTGGGAGATAAGGACTTTGCCAAGTTTACGGATGCTAATTCTAGCGTATTGTCACAATACTATTTGTCTCATACCCACGACCGTGCGCTTTGATGGTCGGCTCCTTGTTAGTATGCCTATTAGTATAGCTGCTCATTTAGCTCCCACTCCGCTTTGATAACACCGCCTTGCTTCCTGCATCTCTAGCCCGTCTCCCAATCTGACGGCTTCAGAGGTTCATACGACTCAGATTGGCTTTCCGTTGGTTAATCTTGGACCCCACATATCATTACCGCCGACTGCCCCTACCTCATCTCTCTTGCAGACTGCTCCGTTCATGACTTGCTCTCTGCCACCTATCCACACTAGCTTTCCTTCTCAAGCTCCGCCTACCTTTTCATTCCCATACACGTATCCAGTGACCTCAACATCTTATATGGGACATCCCTATTCGGTCGCCTCAACATATTCATCCTCCATACCTTATCAACACTTAACCCCACCATTGTCCAGCGGAGGCCCTTGGCCCAATTTGCCTCCGTTTACCACAATCGCACCATCATCTCATCCAACCACGGATTTCATCAAACAAATGATGGACAAAATGCAAAATCTGGAGGCCTCTGTTTCAGGAAGTCGTAGCGCCTTAACATACGAACAAGTTTGTCGGGAGCCTATTCACCCTTCTGTCCCCCTTCATTCGTATCCTCCTCAATGGGAATTACCAAAATTTACCCGTTTTAACAGTAAAGAGGACCCTCAACAACACTTGCGATCATTTAGACATGCTTGTTATTTGATTGCTCATGATGATGCCTTGTTACTCCGCACCTTTCCCATGTCCTTATCAGGACCCGCCAGAGTGGTACGGTGCTTTAACCCGGCCTCAATCTTCTCTTTTAACCAACTAGCCCAATCTTTCTTGGATCATTTCTCCATTAACATTGCCAAGAAAGTATCTATCATTTGACCTTTATGCCATCCGACGATTTGAAGACATGAATCTATCGCATGATTTCGTTGGACGATGGTGGGGCCTTATCAACCAACTTACATATGCCTTGCCTCAGGTGAACTTATCGAACTTTTACGTGGGCATGTGCTAAGCACATTTCTCCTACTCTTCAAATTCAAACTTTCCGCACATTTGATGAGGCCTTTACCATGGCTCGGAAACTAGAAATTCGAGCCTTAGAAGAGAAATTGCGGTTGCGCAACAAAACCCCAATTTCGAACTCAGATTCTACCAATAAACCAAACACCACCACTCCTCACACGTCCACTTCTTCAAAATCAAAAGGAGCTGTCCACGCGGTGATGGTCAAATCTCAAACACCGTCTAATACCCCACCAAAAACCACTATAAGTCAAAGCCAGAGCCCATCAATTACACTCCCTTGGGAGAAACTTATGGTGTCATCTTGGAAAAATTGCTCAAAGCGGAGCTATCACCTTGCCTCTGTTAAACCCCACTCGGGTTTGATTCTACCGCGCTATACCTTCTGGTACAAAGAAAATGACTTACCGTAACTTTCACCGCGTAAAGGACATAGTCATGAAAAGCGCAAAATGTTGAAAAACATAGTGCGGGAAATGGTTGGCGTAGTGATATAACCCTCGATAATCCTAATGCCCCCCACCAAGAAATTTGAAAATCTTCAACAAACCATTCCCAAATCACTCGTCCATGATAACGTAAACCGGGATATCTTAGCGAGGAGAGTGTTCATGAGATCCATGCGGTCTTCGACTCCCGGACCAAAAGCCTCTATCGAGAAAATTTTGAATCAAGCCTCTCCACTAACACGGGAGTCAGAACCTCCTTCACCACCATCAAGCCAAAGCGAAATCATTCCTTTACCCATAAAAGAGTTAACTTGCCTGAGACTTCTCTTCTCATCATGAGTTTGCTTACACCACATCCCTACAAGACTGCGAACGGATGTTATCTAATTTATCTATTTCCCAAATGTCCCCTTCTACCGCTCTTGCTGCATAAGAGGAAGGCTCGCCACTCCTTTTGACATCCTTAGATGAGAAATCTCTTGCACCAACATCACCAAATTCTTTAACCATAACAGACCCTCTCAAACATGCCCTCCTGCCTATTAGTCCTTCATCGCCTAAATCTTTTCAACAACCGGTCGACCTCTTAATATCTATTGATACAGTACCTCATCTACCCCCTGTATCACACCCACAGTGGACTGGAATCACAACCCGTCTTTCTTCCGTACCAAATTTACAATTCATGCCTGAAGATTGTCATTCTCCAGAAGATAGACGAGTCCTATGGGAGCGTTTGAGTATCCCCTATTCTACTCAAATGCAGGTGACCGATCCGGACACCTCTACCATATATCCTAAGTGTTTACAGAAACTCAAAATGCCTATGTCCTCATTCTCACCCCAGTATCTATACCAAGTAGCCCATCCCCTCTATTAACCTAACCAAATCTTCCCTACACTTGGGACCTCACGATGCCCGAGTCTAACGCACCCGCCTAAGCGACTTGATTTATCCAAAAATAAAGCCGCCCCGCCACCTAGGAGACAAACTCAATCCGTGCCTCTATCACAATCAAAACCATCATCGTCACACCTACCTTCCATATTGGGACCTCATCCCTCCACCTTGCATCAATATATCATACCTCCTGCGTTTTCTTCAAAGCGACCTCGCCTTACTGCACCTATCTGAGAGATCAAAGGGTATATCAACATTGTCACCCCACGTATCCTGTCCACCCATTGACCCTAAATGAACTCCATCATCAAAGGATTTATTTTTGTCACTCCCCTTTCTCGTGGTTGTTTCCATTGCTACCACGTCATACGTAACCTCATCATCTAACCAATTTGAATATAGCCTGCGCGAAGAAACCACGTTTAGTGAAAACCACGTGTCGACACCCCTCGGCTAAACCACCACCCGTCTGAACCGACCACGCCCAAACATTGCAAAACCCATAAAACCAATACCCTCATCCTCCTCCGATTTTGACCCACTCAAAGGATCTTACGCCAAAATCCTTGCTATGTTGGTGGAGAATGCGACCATTTCCCTACCCCCACTTAGACCTTATGACCCGTCTAAACCTCGACCTATAGGTTATGATGAGTCTAAAATCTGCGCCTATCACGCACACCGGGACATGATGTGGAGGGATCAAAGCTTTAAAAACCATCCTTCGTCGAGTCACCTCTCCCGGATCTGAAAGGTTAAGAAAGACAACTTACGAAGGGAGAGACCTTTAGCTTGATTCCCTCTACTATACCATCTGTCCCCGCCTCACCAAGATCTATCATTATTCTGACCCCACCTCTTGAAGACCATGATTTATCCCGACCATCTTCCTCATCTCGGGTCTACGAGATTAATATGATTAGTGTTGCTACTCGGCGCGAGAAAAACAACGAGAAAGCAAAAGAAAGCACACATGCGTCCTCTCTTTCTCCATCCGGCATCCCGATTGCACCACCACCCAAAGTGGTTATTCGTGGACCCACTTACCCCGTCTCTAATGGAGTTGCCCATCGAGCCATGATCAAGCGACTTCACTGATCGCGTAAAAATGACACTATATGATCTCATTCGGACTTGAATCCCATCGACAAGCTCTCGTTGAAATTCTTGAGGATCGAGGTCTTACCTAATGAAACCCCACTGTTGCCTCCATTCTAACACCCGATCACGTTGCTTCTCTCACCCAAACAACCCTTTGCCCTGACCACTTACGTCTCTCTGTACAACAAGGCTGCGGCGTGATCGGTTTCTCTGAAGATGAAATTGTTGACTTTAGTACGAGAAGATCACGACCACCTGCCCTTTTCATCTCGGCTTACGTCCGGGACATTGGGTACGTCGTGTTATGATTGGCCAGGCGCTAGCCTAAACATCATCTCTTAAAAAGCCTTCGACAAATGAATATCCCTTCAGCTACATGTGTGCCAATCCCATCATGTTGCGGTCATTGATAACGCTATTACCTCTACCTTAGGCACCGTGATCCTCAACATTCGGGTAGGACCACGTACTTTACCGAACTCTTCTATGTCCTTGAAGGAGAGTTCGATATAACATATTATTAGGTCGCCCTTGGATCCGGGCTATGGGATGCGTTCCCTCAACATTACATAGATGCATAAAATTTGAGTACGAGGGAAGTCCTACACAGTAAAAGCTGATCCTCCCCCTTTAAAACTGTGATATGTTATACCGCCCTAACGATGTGCTTATACCAATCAAGACACCCATTCATTCAACCTGACCATCCTCTTCAAATGTACCTCAACCATCCACCTCACCTGCACCTACGCCTTGATTGATGAAACCACCATCGTAAAAACCACTTCCCTTCCCATGACTAACATCCCAACCGCGAGACCCCTTAGTAGATGTTTTCAACGCCTTCTGTTTGGGGAGTATCGCCTATATAAGCGTTAGTTCTTTCCATACCCCACGGGAATACGGACAGGTACATGCACATCCTACCTATGACCGTCGTGTGGGGAAGTAATCTCTTACGGACCACCCCATTGCCGCACCTTTTGACCTAACGTATGGGGGTGTTGGCGCATCCTCCATTACCCCTGAACCCCCTCTTGGTGTGGTTCCCTTCGATCGATTTTCAATACTTGACAAATCGTCGTTTCGCCCTCACCTTCTTGACTCATTTGTGCTTGGAAGGCTTTGGTTTTGGTCTTTATGAACAAGGCCGACATACACTCATTCCGTGACTACACGCAAACACAATGATCGCGGTGGTCTCGGTTTTCTGAAACACCTACACGGGAGGAACCTCGTGTCGGTTGTCTTCTAGAAGACAACGGCGTCACCCCCTAGAACCATCATCACCCATTTTTGCCTTCGTCACCCTGAGTCGATAGATCCCGAATCTATCCCTCCTAACTTTTTTTTTTTTTCATAAATGCTATCTTCCTAGGTCCTCTCGATTATCAGCGCGATAATGAGGACCCCTCTCTATCCCCCTTCTGTATCCGGATATGATTGAAGAGGACTCACCTTGATTAACGTTGTTGAGTGTCGGGATGATGACTCCATCCTCACTTACCTTGGCGCGGATGACTCTTATATTCACGCGCCTTACCATCTGAAACTCAAACCATCTTTGAGCAGATCTACTATAGAAATCAACATCCACACGGAGGAGGATCCTCACATTGTGAAGATCGGACAATCCCTTAACACATCAGAACAAGTCACCTTTACTACCTTTCTCGTGCTCATGCAACCAAGCTTTCGCTTGGTCCTCTGTTGACATGCGGGAATTGATCGACATTGCCGTCCATAACATTACACTAAAACCGATTCAAGCCAATTAAACGAAATTGAGAAAAATGCATCCACGCATTGCTCTCTTGGTCAAAAAGGAGCTTAACGACTCCTTTTCTGTTTCCTTCATTCTACTATTGACTATCCTCGATGGATTTCTAACATCGTACACATCACTAAAGCGGCGGGGGACTTCGGATATGCGGATTTACGGGATCTTAACCTCGCTTGCCCTAAGGATGACTTCCCCCTGCCTAGCATTGACCAACTTGTAGATCTCACTGCAGGCCATGAGATGCTCTCTCTCATGGATGGTTTCTCGGGATATAACCAAATTTTGGTTGCCCCCGCCGATCAACATAAAACTGCCTTCATAACTCCTTGGGAACCTTACATTTACCGTGTAATGCCATTTGGCCTTAAGAATCTTTGGTGCGACCTATCGGTGGCTATGACCTACATTTTCATGACATTATGCACACTATCCTTGAAGATTCGTCGCGATCTTCTTGGCAAATCTAAACATCGTAGTGAACATCTCGATGTTTTAACCATTATATTTTGATGCTTTGTTCTGATATTATTCATCGCCTTGACCAAAGAAATGTGTCTTTGGTGTCCTTTGAGGAAACTTCTTGGCTTTATCGTCTCTTTGCGTGGCATCGAGTCGACCCATCTAAAGTCAAAGCTATCCTAGAAATGCCCCCACCTACCGATCTCAAACAATTGCGTAGTTTACAAGGTAAGCTCGATCTATCGGCGTTTCATCTCCCGACTCTCGGATCGATGTCGACCTTTCCATCACCTTCTTAAAAAGGACATTGATTTTGATGGGGCGAAGAGTGCCACCTAGCCTTTGAAGCTCTCAAAACTTATCTCTTGCAGCCACCCGTGCTTATCCCACCTCGGGACGACCGCCCTTTCTACCTTTACCTTTCCTTGCCCCGACCATATTTGTAGGGGCCATGCTTGCACATCGTGACTCGAGAATCGAGAACAAGCCGTTTATTATATAAGTCGTACTTTGGTGGACTATGAGACTAGGTATACACATGTAGAAAAGTTATGCCTAGCCCCTATCATTCGTGGCTACCAAACTCAGACACTACCTTACGAATCACAAAACTTTCGTCATCACCAACACGGACCCCATCCATTACATGTATGCCAAACCTCATCTAAACCAAGCGCATCGCCGGATGGCTCATGCTCCTCGCCGACCTCGACCTTGAGTTTGTCCACGAGAAATCAATCAAAGGACAAACCATCGCGGATCGACTTGCGGAAGCCCCTTTGCAGGGGAACAATTTACCAATTTTACATTCCCAGGCGAACTCATCGCTACTCTTTCCCTCGAGGAGGAGTCGTATCAATGACCCTCTTCTTGATGGATCAAATGCCACCGTGGTGGAGGGGCGGCGTTGTTCTCATTCCTCTCGATGCCCATTTGAGCCCATGCCTCTTTCATTCCGACTCGATTTCCCTTGCACTAATAATACGAGCGGAATACGAGGCCCTTGTTACAGGTCTCGAGTTGCGTTACACTTAGGTATCAAATCTATCAATATTTTTGGCGATTCTCAATTGGTAGTCAATCAAGTTATGGGCATCTACCGATGCAAAAATGAGGAACTTCAAAAGTACAAACACTACGTGGATTCACTTCTAGCCTTATTTACTCACTATTCTATCAAACCATTCCCGCTCCACTAATAAATTTGCGGATACTATGGCTTGCTTAGCCTCGCAAATTCAGCTTCATCAGTGACTCGACATTTTCATCTTGGTCAATGACTCTTTGCCCCATCTTATTCAGCCCCGGTTGTTTGTACGATAAATACGGTGTCTGCTAACTCGCAGGATACCTGGTATCACCAATTTCACGACTACCTTACAACCTCTGTTCTCCCATCTGACCTTACTAGTACCGGCAAACGCGCGTTTCTTAAACACGTTTCTCGTTATCTTGTTATGGGAGGACTCCTTTATAAACGTGGCTTTGATGGCATCCTCCTTCGATGTCTCACCGGTGCGGAGGTCACCCATACCATCCAACAAGTACATGACGGTATTTGTGGCGGGCATTTTAGTGGCCTTGCCGTGGCCAAACGAATCCTTCGCCTTGGTTATTATTGGCCTACTCTCAATAACGATTGCTACGAATATGTTAAGCGTTGTGTTATGTGTCAACAACATGACCTTGACATACTCCTAGCCACCCCTACTGAGTGCTTGAGATCTTTGGCCTTTCTCTGATGGGGTTTAGACCTTATTGGTGAGATTCACCCTTCCTCTTTGCAGCGTCACCGATGGATTATCACATGACGAATATTACACAAAATGGGTGGAGGCTATTCCACTCATTTCAACCAAAAAAAAAAAATTGTAGAGTTCATTAACCACCACATTATCATCGTTTTGGTGTTCCTCTTCGCACGATAACGAGATAATGGAAAATCTTTCAAAAATAAGTTATTGCAAGACCTTTGTAACAACTTTGGTATCAAACTTAGCTTCTCATCACCCTACTATCCACAAGCAAATGGACAAGCCGAATCCTCTAATAAAACCCTAACCAAAATCCTCATGAAAGTTGTCGATGAGTGCGGAAGAAATTGGCACGATCACATCCCCTTTGCCCTTTGGGCTTATCGTACTAGCATTCGTACCTCTACTAATGCTACACCTTTTTCTTTGGTATATGAGTGCAGAATTTGTCTTGCCTCTCGAAATACAAATACCCTCCCTCGGGATATCTCTTGGGATATTCTCACCAGCGATGATTTCCGCAAGGCGGTTAGCCCAATTGGAGCTTCTTGTGACGTCGTCTTACGACTCTCGATCACCTTCAAATCTATCAAAAACGTATCAAGCGTGCTTATGATAAGTGACTTCATGAGCGTACCTTTAAAGTTGGTGATCTTGTCCTCAAAGAGAATCAACATGTAACCAAACTGGAAAAGAGTAAACGTGGAAAATTTGCTCCTAATTGGATTGGGCCTTATATAATCACTCACACTTATGGATCAGGTACTTATCGTTTAGCTTAAGCAATGGTAAGCTGAGCTGAACCCATAATGCCTTGCATCTTCGACCATTCTACTGTTGAATTTAGTGTTACATCACTTCCTATCTACCTACTGCTCGTCCCTTGAGCTCACTTACCGCTACATACACTTTGTTTCCTACATCTCCAAATAAAATCAAGCTCACTTCTCACCTCCCCTTAACGATGCCTTCCCCTTTTTAGTCTAGTCCATGACTTCAAAGTATTAAAATAACACCTTCTTATGGGATTTTCTTGAGTCAAACTTCCTACCAAACTAGATGCTTCACGCCAAAAGAACATCTAGCTATCTAAATTATATATAGTTGCTCCCTCGAAGGATGACTATATGCCAAACTATTCTCTTTATCATATATATTTGCTCCCAGAAGGACAGCTATGCACTAAAATCACATTTATTACTATAAATAAATTGCTCCCTCGAAGGACAGCTATGCACGGTCAGCCTTTTATCAGAAGCTTCTCGCATTGATCAGCTTCGTGAAGACCTCAAGAATAATACAATCATTATCCCTTGTAGACTTCCCGCATCGATCAGTCTACATTCAATAAATAAAAGCCTCATTCAAAAGAACTTTTGCGTCATGGACTTGTCTATTTAGGGTAGGTTCTCTTTCGTCAGAACACTCACTTTGTAATAAGTTCTCCGTACCTCAGCTATACCATTCACCTCACCTCACCATTTGTTTCAACTCAAGGGACGTAACGTACACTCGATATGTTGTGATCATACAACTCTTTTCACCTATTGACTTCTCGTCTATGCATCGGTACCTAGGGCTTCAAGCTCGTTCTACGTTGTGTGGTTTGTTTAGCTCTTTTCACCTACGGAGCAATCTTTCCTCTTTGCCTCGCATCTAGGATTGTGTGTTGATCTTAATCAGGGCATGATTCCCTACCACTTGGGTAGGCTAACTTTCGCTTCCCTTATACCTTTTACAACATCACCAATTCATTACCAACACCCTCAACCTTACCTTACCAATATTAATATCAACATTTTTACCAACCAACCAATTGCCTAATCGTACCAAGTTGCCTAAATTCACCTCTCCCTGGTCCTAAGGGAGAACTACATCGGTCTGAGGCCCCTCCTTGCTTTGTGCAATGGGCTATGTAGGCAGCACTTCGGAGACATGGGGTCTCCCAAGGTTAGCTCGACCATCCCCTACCATAACCTATCATGTGTGGTAAATATAAATATTTTTGTGTATTTCTATTTAATCACATTCCTCTTTTATCCTTTTTCAAAACACCAACAGTCAAAACGAAAGCATTCTTATTATTATCATAACTCAAATCAACATACATATTCAGTCTTATTTAGATGTTAAACAAATACATCTCCTCTATCATCGACACGCAGGTCGGCATCCTTATTTATTCTTATACCTTGCTAACATTTATTCAGACCCTCACGCCTCATCCCGCACCAGGTGATGACCGTGATCGTCGACGCCTCTCACCCGCCCTCTCTGTCCTCAACGGTACCACGGCTATTGGTACCGCCCACTGATCTGCCAATCTCTCCTGTAACATATGAATACGCTCCCTCGCATGGAGGAATTCAGCCTCTAGTCTCTCCGCCCGTGACTCCGCAACCGCTAACAATCCTCTTGTCTCATTCACCTGTGTTTGAAGCTGCTGAACTAAACTCTGTAGACGATCTCTCTCTGCTGTAATCATAGCTATGTCAGGACGATCACGTACACCTCGCAGTTCTGCTACCCACCATAATCTATAGGCCTCTGTCGTTCCTGCATCCATTACACTGCGATCGGCTGCTGTCTCCTCTGGCCCTTACGGAGGTGTTGGCGGGGAGGTGAGAATCTTTGCCTCGGCGTCGATCCTCATATATGGTCTATAAGCCGAGGGTATATCTGCACAAATCTGAATTGTGCGCGCACGCGATCTATAGGAATCCTCTCATACTCACGGCTGTGCCCGCGATCCACCTCAATCGCTCTACACCCCTCAACTCCTCGGCTATGTTCTCTGTTACCATATAGTTCCGTAAGGCCTCAGCCAGATATATCCATGATCGTCACCCTCTCCCATACTGCTGTAATACTCAATGTCACCGTCACGGCTGGGATCTTGCCTCTTGTTGCATGCTGGACCCATCGTCGAACCCCTGACCTCTGTACTCGGTCTCTCTGCTGGATGGGTCGGCCTATTGGTCGCACACAAACAATGTGCTCATAGGCCCAACGAGTGTAATAAGTATGAACAATCCGGTGTCGATCTATGATTTCACCTACAAGCCCATAAACCCCTGTATAGTTCGCCGAATATGCGGTGCCCATCAAAAAGTCACGTTCCTTTCTATCATCTCCCAAATAACACACATCAATGCCTTTGGAAATCTTCCCCCTTACGCCTCGGTAATGCATAATACCCTACCACGCTATCATTAATATCACTGCTTAACCTTGTCTCCTCGGGGTGTCTTTGCATACATTATCCCATATGTGAATGACAAACCTCGTTGTGTCAAATCTCGTGCGTATGGACCAAATCTTTGTTGTTATCGCTCCCCTGCTTGCTAGGTAATGCACGATATCTTGGTTTTCTGTAATAGGGAGCCTCGAAATCTGGAACACATCTTCGATATTCTTGTCATCTCCTGTTGGCGGATAGAGCGTATTCTTCTCTGGATTCCATCTTCGATCAGCGCTATGACATAGCATGGTTACGTGCGATTCGTGAATAATAGCGGATTCCACTTAACCCCAAGCGATTTATCAATGTCCATTCATTTGGTGTTACATCCGCTCGGATTAAGTGAATGGCAATTTGGCACACTATCATTCATCCTCGACCCTGCCTGCTGCTGCTGCATACATCAAAACAACAAGCAACCATTGATCCATCAAATCCCTAAGGGTTTTCTCACATTCGGAAATTCCTCCGATAACGGTATCGGTTATAAATAACGTGCGGTTCGATGGCCGATGCGGTTATCCCTAACATTATCGGTCCTTTATCGATTACATACACCTTGCCTAAACTGACCACCTACGACAATAAATTGCTCGTTTATTCCTCTCTGTATACAGACATACCGAAACCCTTGATTACCTACCACGTAATACTCACCTCATTTATAACCCTTGTTATCATGTTTCCTTTCTCATATCTACCCACCTACTCTCCCCCATCTTATTCACAAAACATACGTAATCAAATCACTGACCAAAAGCGTTTACCTCTTGAGTTGCGGCGGCTTGAGGTGGCACTTGTCTTCCCTCTCGTCCACACTCTTTGGATGCTTCTCCTCGTTACGCCATGATCACCACCCTTTTCAAATTCACCTTTACGCTTACGAATCTCGGAACACATTCACTTTCCTGTCTCTTTTCTCCTTATCACTCAAATCTCTCATGCAATTACCTGTCTCAGTCGTCAAAAGCGTCGCGTTCGCGTATTTAACTTCTTGCATGGCTCTCAAAATTAGAACTTAAGTTGCCACCCTAGCTTTTCTATTTTTAGAAAAGCTCATACCTAAATAACCGGTTTCGGTTACATGACCGATATCGGTCTACTAACTACCGGCGTCGGTTACATAACCGATATCGGTTACACACCTGCCTTTTTGAAACATAGTTCTTTTCTTCATTTTCTACCTAATTTTTTATCGCGCCCGCCTCTTTTCTGCATAACAACACCATTATCCATATTTGTCCATCGATCCACTTCTCATTACGATTTCATCCATATCATCTATCTACATTACCAAAACAAACATGCCATCATCTAAGGATATCAAAAAAAAACTATCAATCTATACACCATTTGGATCGACTCATCGGATACATATATAACAATGTCACCAAACCAGCAACAAAACATGCCACATTTCATAATATAACATGTTTGCATCCCATTAACAACAAACATCAACATCATCGATATATCAACATGTCGATTAAACTTATCATACATCAAATATCACAAACCATCGACAAAATACTTAAAAACATTTTGAACACGGCATGTGAGTCAAATCCTCATATCTATATATCACATATACAAGCGTTTCAATATCTGATATGCCTGCATCGGGACCTCTGTGATCTCATAATACAACAAAGCCGGCACGCGGCATGCGATAAATGACAATAATCTCGGCTCGGCTCGCGGGCGGTCCCTCATATCAAAAATATACTCGGCTCGCGGGCGGTATCAACTTATCTGACCCGTACTCGGCTCGCGAGCGGTATATCTGATAAATGAATGAATAAATGAATAAATGTAGGCACGCAGGCCTCTATCAACACAACCGGTGCGCAGACCGGTGCCCATGTCCATATACAAAAACAATGCGGGGATCCCTCGGCTCTCCCCACCGCCCTCGGCACCTCTCCTGCTTTGGTCACTGTGGTGCCTCTCGCCTCTGCACCATGCAGACACGCGGGTGTGGCTGCACCTCCTGCGATCTCGGACTATGGGAGGTCTCTGCTCTATAAAGCTGCATATGGTGATACTCGGCTCCGGTACCATCAAGAACATCTTGATAGTCCAGGGCCTCGCTCTCGCCTCCATATATCATCCGTGCCGTAGGTCTTTGGGGTGAAGTCCCCGGACTCCTCTACCCGGTGCCCCTGTGTGCTGTGATGGTGCTTTGGTGGTGCTGTGGCCGTGGTGTATACATGCACATACTGTGTGCATGTTTGCTGTGGTGGTGTACTTATGCACATGCTTGGTGGTGGTGGTGTCACTTCTTGTGGTGGTGGTGCTGTGCTGTGAGCTGAACTGGGCAAATTTAGCTGCCCTGTAAAACACCTATACGTGCACTGTCTGCAGCCATGTTATTGCCTGTAATAAAGCTACACTTTGACCACTGGTGATCTCGCTCTGCCATCTGCATTGCCCAAATCTGGTGTGCGGGCTGTCTTTACCCTCATTTGCTCTCGACCAGCCCACCAAACCATATATGCTCCGTCTGGCCCGCATCATCTACGGTGTCATCTGTGGCCTCTCGTGCAACCCAATCTGGATCCACGGGGGCTGTGGTGCGGGCGGTGGGGCCTCTACATCATCCCCTCTGTCTTGGGGAAGGGAGGTGGCTCGTCTGTCGCGGCCCATCTGCTGCGTACCCTCTCAGGGGTATCCTCTCGTACTCTCCGGCCTCAGTCTGCTTTATCCGAGAAAGTGTACTGGATCAAGCGTAACTGTACTCGGGCTCCTCTGTGCGGGTGATGACCTCTGTAAGGTCTCCATACGATGTCTACCGCTGTCAGGCCCTCTAATAAATGCCTGTAATAGGTGACGTCCCGCCTACAAGCACTTGCTCGTCATTTGTCCCACGACCCCTGACCACCTCACGAAAGCCGTATCTGTATATGACCTGTGGCCCTAGCTGCTGGGGTAACCCTACTGGTCTGATGCATATGATGTGCTCATATGCCCAACAGTGAAGTAAAAATGTCGAACAAATCCCGAATCGCCTCATCCGGCGATAGCCCCCAGGCTCCTGTATAACTGCACCAGATATACTGGTGCCCAAGCATAACAGGTGTGCTCCTCCACCATCTCATGAAGCACCCCCATCGATGCCCGTGAAAGCGGCCTCCCCTCACGAGTCGGGAGGGCGAAAGCGGGTGATCCGATCATCATCAACACATGCAAGCCGTGTCTCATCGTCGTCTGCGCACGGTACATATCACCATACCGATGCTGTGTTTGTGATATGTCACTAGCGCATTTGCATCCCGAAAACACTGTAGGATCTTTGTCCATGGTTGTCCTGCATCCACTGAAAAATGGCCTCTCCATCGATAGGTAATCGAAGGATGCGATATACATCCTCGATGTGATGGTCATCTCTCGGTCGGGAGATGGAACACATTGGTCGCGGATCCCATCTCTCGATGAGGCAACCATCAAACTATGATCTCTGTCGATAGCTCTGTATCATTTGGACTCCGCCGAGTCCCACCTCGCGCATGATCGCCCGGTGTCTGCTGCGGATACATGTGGTCGCATCCGCAGCAACGGCGGGGCATCTGTCCCGCGTCGTCATTTTGGCGTGCTGCAAAACCAACCCACAACATTAGCTCTACTCTTTCAACAACATGACACCTGACCCTCTACCCACTTTTCTTCTCCACCTAGCCACACCTGACTCTCTAACACACCCCTCTACCCACCTATTCTCTGCTATTCGCCTCCCTCTCTACCCAAAACAACCCACCCCAAAACACCCCATCCCAGACCCAAACAACACCCCACCCAACAACAAACAACAACACCCAAAACACCTCATCCCAACCCAAACAACACCTAACTCACCACCAAACTCAACACAACACAATAACAACACAAAAACAAAAAAAAAAAAAAAAAAAAAAACAGACGGTCGGTCCCCGATAACAACGGCCCTCTTCCACCCAGCCCGGTCGTCATACCAGCCGTGGCCAAACACAAAGCGCCCTGCCCACAAATTTTGCGACCGATGCCGGTCGCTTAGAAACCGACATCGGTCGCTGTAATTTCCCCGAGCCGAACCCCCGCGCGGCCCCCCACCTCCATTTTTTCATCTTTCTACCTACATACCCACCCAAACACCCTAAAAATCTACCCACCCAGCCGCCTTGGCTTATTTCACCTATCTACCCTCTCCCTTTTTCGAATTATTTCCATTTTCTAATTATTTCCTAAAACATGTAAATTCCTACCCAAACCCCCCATCTAGCTTAATAACATCAAATAAACACAATGAGGGGTTTCGAACCTACCCGTACGACGACACGTCGTCGTGGTGGGATGGGTGGTGGTGGTCCAGCTGGTCCAGCTCCTCCTGCTCCTCCTGGCTGTGCCATGGCTCCAACTGTCCTCTTCTGGGTCCTCAACCAATCAACTACTGCCTCCTCCTCACTCGGGCCCGCTACCAACTCACTCCTCCAGTCCAATAGTGCCACCTCAGCGAACAAATGCACCAATGTCAATATTCCACCTCAGACAACTTAATTTGATTTCCAAATTGACAAAGTGTGATAATGACCGGTAGTATTTTTTCTTTTTATAGGTTTTCACATAGAAGCCAAATCTGCGGTCAAATCGTGCCCTAAGAAACGCATCATCGGTTACCTAACCGGTACCGGTCATAGATAACCGATATCGGTTTTTCCTTTCCTCACCCAACTTTTTGCCCTTATTTACTATTGCCCCTTTTCCACCAACATCACCTATATCAACCTTTGATCAAACATTATTAACCATTTGGCCAGGCCAGGACCCATTTGGCAGGCCGAGGCCTCCCCCTACCCATTTGGCCAGGCCAGGCCTGACCCTAACCATTTGGCCCGAGGCCTGACCTAACCATTTGGCCCGACCCAAGGCCTGACCCTAACCATTTGGCCCGACCCAAGGCCTCACCCTACCCATTTGGCCCGACCCAGGCCTTGGCCCCCGACGTGGCCTAACCATTTGGCCCGACCCGAGGCCTCACCCCCTACCCATTTGGCCCGGCCAAGGCCTGACCCTAACCATTTGGCCGACCGAGGCCTCACCCTAACCAGGCCCGCACCCTAACCATTTGGCCTGACCCAGGCCTCACCCTACCCATTTGGCCGACCCAAGGCCGCGACCTAACCATTTGGCCCGACCCAGGCCTCACCCTACCCATTTGGCCCGCCGAGGCCTGACCCTAACCATTTGGCCTGAGGCCCCTGACCCTACCCATCCGGCCCGACCCGAGGCCTACCCCCTACCCATCCGGCCCGACCCAAGGCCTCACCCTACCCTTCGGCCCGACCCGAGGCCTCGACCCAGGCCGACCCAAGGCATGACCAACTTGGCCCGACCCACGGCCGTACCCTTGATACCCTACCCAACATCACCAACATACACTCTTATCCACCCATCCTGTCATTTTTTTGTTTAATCGAGCTCAGCTCACTGTTCGTGTTTTAGCATGATTAGGGTCCTTGACTTGATCGTCGACCAACTTTGCCCAGGACTTAGACCGTGACGTTTATCTCAACCAAACCGACCATTTGGTGCTGCTTAGAACATGCCTAAAGCGTTCTGTACCTTACATTATATACCACTGGAGCTACTTCCTATGCCTTGGATACGAGGATTATATCACCCTTGTTTGGATAAACTATCGACCTTTGCCTATGCATTCTTTGGTTTGCTCGTCAAATCATGTACCCTAGTAAATCTTATTGCATTTTCAACATCGTCTGCTTCCTTGGACCTACCCCACCACCTTACCATCCTCTCTCTGACATTTACCCTTTATCGACCCTATCACGATTTCCGTTCACTCAATCTGTGATAGATTTGAGGGGATTACCTATATCCTTAACGGGAGAAACCACTTCATATTATTGTGCGTGACTTTACAAAACAAGCTAGCTGCATGATAAGGGGCTAATGTAGACACCAAATTTGTGTCTTACGACCCCTTGTGACCCGCATCTCATCTCGCAACCTAACCTCATCACCTAAACCTTACACAATTATTTATTAATTACCTTGTAATTGACAAATCCACATCATCTCACCTGCCACCTCATTTTGCCACTTCATCATGACCTAGCCCTAACCCTAAACTAACCTAATTAAGACCTATAACTTGGTCTACACCTACACCCATGACTAATGACCCCTTTCTCGGACCCAAAACCGACCTTCTAGTCACTTGACCAAGCCCGCAACTAATCCCTCGGGAGAAAAGCAGGGAAGGTGGGCTATTTTACTAAAAATAGCCTACTTTTTCCTTACCGATGCCGATTCCTACTCGACCGCCGTCGGTTACGTAACCGCCATCGGTTCCCTGTAAAATGGGCTCCCCTAACCAGAAACAAGGGTGGAAGGATTTTAGGAATCAACAGAGATCATTTGGGAGCGATCAAGAGAGTCCAGATCTTCACTTGACCAAGCAGAGACGAGTGAAGAAACCGAGAAGAGTTGCGCAAAAGGAGATCAAGCCCAAAGCTGCAGTGAGAACAGCCGAGTTCTCGGATACTCGGTGATCATCGGGAGGAGATATTTCATCTTTGTTTGTCCAGCCATCCTACCTAGAGTTACGCCTTTGTCATCGAGTTCTTGGACTGCATCTTTCGTCGATAACTTAGTAAGTTACATCTTGCATGTCCTCTTTAATAACATTTCTTAGACTTTTTGAAGCACTGATCCTCACAAATCCATTCCTAGATCCACTACCAGCGTCTTTTGCATCTAACTATCATTCATCTACCTCTCATCACCTTATTTCCTAATATCACCTATCTGACCTTACAAATAACACAACTACCAAACAACACAACCACCCCACAAAACAACCAACCTTCGGATCTAGACCATACGATATCGGTTATCGGCCGGTATCGGTTATCTGACTATAACCAAAAACCAGCCTTTCCCTACCCGAGTTCAACGTAGCAATTTAATTGATATCTTACAGTCTTTTGTGTTAATTCATATTAGCGAGAGGCCGACCACCTTCGAAAGGAAGTTTTATATTTCACAGGCCCAAGGTAGTTCCTCATTTATTGTCTCATACGTATAGGCTTTGAGAGTGTAGGTGGCTAGTGAGCCCAAAGGAGAGAGCAGAGGACATCTATCAGTGCATGGGGGTCAGTGATCTGCATTCTGGGGCCGTCTAGTGGTAGATTGAGAGTAGCATGCCACCTCTATGAATCGAGGGGGGCCGACACTATAGATGAGGCAGATATGTTATAGCAGATGTGAGATAGTATATCACCTATTTTTGTATTGTTGGATTTCGGATGTATACCGGCCTGCGAGCCAAAGAGATATTGTATTTATTTTTGTACATGATACCGGCACGTGATTTGAACAATTTTTTTATTATATAGCAGATCATGAGCCAATGATGATTATTTTGGAGATACACATTTATGTGATACAGGTGTACATTGTATTGATACACACATGTATATATGAGGAGATAGATGATATTCGGGTGATCTTTGTTGTGATGTGTATGGGTTTTACTTTATTATGATATGGATGGAAATTAGATGAGCTAGGCATGATAGAGTCGGTCGTAGGCATGGATTAGTCAAGTCGGTTTAGGCATGGATTGAGTTAGGTCGGTGTAGGCATGGATCGAGTTAGGTCGGTGTAGGCATGGATCGAGTCAGGTGATAGGCATGGTTGAGTCTAGGTTGATATAGGCATGGATTAAGTCAGGTTGGTTTAGGTAGGGTTGAGTCATTTTGGTATTTTGATAACTAATGGTAATATAAATGCATGAGATGGTATAAAATGTGGAAGATGTTGGTTATGTATGAAAATGTGAAATAATATAAGTGGTTATAGTTATGTGGTATATGGTTTAGATGTCGAGGTTTTTGAGATGAATAGGAAATTAGGTAAAAGTGGGGGAAATGGTTAGGGTAAAGAGTGGTTGAGCTAACCTTCCAGCCCCCGCCCTGGAAGTGCTTTGCCTACATAGTCCGGTGAAAAGGGACCTCAGAATGATGTAGTTCTCCCATGTTTAGGGAAGAAGATGAAAATGAGTTGGTAGGTTTGTGGTCATGTTGTGTGTTTGGGTTTAATAGGTGGGGTTAGATGATAGTAAAAATGTTACGGTGAGGGAAACTATGATGAAAGGGGAGGGTGACCCCAAAGGTAAGCGTCGAGGACCAAGTCCCTGTATAAGAAGATCAAAAGGTAATGAAGAAGAGAAAATATAAGAGGGGGCAAGAAAGCCACCCGATTGGCAAGGATGAAAATGTATGAAACACATCTACGAATAGGCTAATGAACGTAATACCCTAAATACATTACATGATTTATAATTTTAAGAGTGACGAATAGTCACATGACCACCAAATGTCATAGGTTTAGTAGGTCCCTTGAGGTATGAAGTGAAAAGACAACGGTTAAGAGAGGTGTAGGTAATTGGGTCATAAAATGGGAAGTAGAATGCCTTAGGCAATAGAGCCAAGATCACAATAGGCAAGTCCATGATGAAAAATCTTATTTTTCTTTTTCTTTTCTTTTGAGATAGATTGATCGATGTGGGAAGTCTATATGGGATGGATATATGGCTCCTTGAGGTCTTTGCGAAGCTGATCAATGCTGGGAAGCTTCGACATTTTGATTTTGAGAAAATAGTCTTCTTTTTGGAAAAAATATGTAGAGAGTTGTGAGATTTTATAGCTGTCCTTCGAGGGAGTAGTGTACTTATAAAGCGACATAATGAAGGTGGAAGATGTCCTTTTGAGGGATTCATCTTTTATATTGGAAGTTTGACTCAAGGAGTTGATCCCTTATATTGGAAGATGTCCTTCTGAGGGATTCATCTTGTTTTTTTGCTTTTAAGTCATGGACAAGACTATAACAAAGCATTTGGTTCTTGTTGAGAAGGCAAGGGTGAATGACCATGGGATCTCATCTAAAAGAAGATGAAAAGTATCCATGAGAATCATGCCATGTGCAGAGCCATGGTGCACATATTTAAGAAAAGGCAAAAGGGTGATGGGTAATCACATGATCCTTGTTTAATTGTTGGAGATGAGATGTGGAAAAGGTAAATGGCACTCAAGGGATGAGCATGAACTAGATAAATAGTGATGTAGGACTAGAGGTCAATAGTAGAATGGTCGAAGATGTAAGGCATTGAGGGGCTCAGGTTCGGGCTTACCATTAAGTGAAGACAAGTGATAAGCACCTAATCCATAGTCATGGGTCATGATGTATGGTCCAAGCCAATTAGGAGAAAATTTTCCCCATTTGATTTTCTCTAATTTGGTTACATGTTGATTTTCCTTGAGGATGAGGTCACCAACTTGGAAGGTTCGTTCATGAACACGTTTGTCATAAGCACGTTTGATACGTTGTTGATAAACTTGAAGGTGATCCAGAGCGTTAAGACAACGTTTGTCTAATAAATCTATTTGTGCTAAGTGGTCCTGACAAAATTCATCATCAGTAAGCATGTCATGGAGAGAAATGCAAAGTGAGGGGATTTGGACTTCAAGAGGAAGAACATCCTTGGTACCATAGACTAGTGAAAATGGTGTAGCCACAGTGGAAGTGCAAATAATAGTGTGGTATGCCCATAAAGCAAAAGGAATGTGCATATGCCAATCATTTTGAGTATCCTCAACCACTTTCATGAGAATTTTATTGAGGGTTTTATTAGTGGATTCAACATGGCCATTGGTTTTGGGTAATAAGGTGAGGAGAAACTAAGTTGAATGCCAAAGGTATCACAAAGTTTTGCAATGTTTTGTTTTTGAATTGTTTTCCATTGTTAGTGATGAGGTGATGAGGGACACCAAAGTGATAAATGATATGATGGTTAATGAAATCACATATTTTCTTGAATTTCGTGGAGATGAGAAGTATGCTTCCACCCATTTTTTTAGTATTCTAGGTAGCGGTTATGATCCATTGATGGCATTGGGAAGAATGAGGATTGATTTCTCGACAAGATCTAAACCCCACCGAGAGAAGGACCAAAGGTCACAAGCGACACTGTAAAGCATGACTGGGTGTATGATGAAGGTTGGAATGTTGTTGACATTTCACGCAGATGTTTGACATAGTCATGCAACAATCATGATTAAGGGTCGGCTAGTAATAGCCTAGGCAAAGAATACGCTTAAGAACCATGCAAGGCCACTAAAGTGACCTCAACATATGCAATCATGAACCTCCTTGATGGTATAAGGGATTTCAGAACTTGTGAGGCATCGTAAGAGAATACCATCAAAGCCACACTTATAGAGGAGTCCCCCTAGGATAATGAAATGGGAGACCTTCTTAAGGAAGGTGCGTTGTCCGTTATGGGATAGATCAGGAGGTAAGATGGAGAGGGAAATGTAGTCAGAGTATTGTTTATACCAAAGGTCATTCGGGTCAAGGGTGTCGGTTTCAATTGAGTAAACATCATGAGGTAAATGGAGGAATCAGTATGCAAGTGAAAAATAAATTAGAATTGGTAGGGAAGTGGGTAATTGGGAAGCTAAGTAGGCCATAGTGTCTGCAAATTTGTTGGTTGACCGTGGGATGGTTTGAAGGGTGTAACGATCAAAGGTGGTCAAAAGTATGTCTACATGATGTTTATAATTTTAAAGTATCTCGTTATGACTTTGGTACATACCATTGACTTGGTTTATGACCAATTGTGAATCACCAAAGATGTGGATTGATTTGACATCGAGGGCATTAGTGGTCAGAGACCTAGTACAAGTGCTTCGTACTCAACAATATTGTTGGTGCATTCAAAGTCTAGTTTGAAAGACAAAGGCATGGGTTCTCCATCCAAAGGAACGAGGATAACACCAGCTCCACCCCCATGCTGACACTTGGAACCGTTGAAGAACAATGTCATTTGGTAAAGGGGTTCATCCAGGGAAAGGGTAGTAATGGATTCATCAGGAAAGTCAAAATTAGAGGGTTGGTCCCTAACAATAGGTGCATCAGCCAGTTGGTCGGTGATAGCCTAGCCCTTAATGGACTTTTGGTGAATGAATTAGAGGTCAAGATCAGCTAAAATCATAAGCCATCATGTGGTGCAATCGATTTTGATATGGTTTAGCGTACATGAAATGTAAAGTGTTAGTGTTGGTCACAAAATAGGTTTTGTGGTTGAGTAGGTAATGGCGAACTTTGGTGGCAGACAAAAACTAAGCCTAAGCAAAGATTTTCTAGGTGGTTGTATCAGATTTCATAGTCCAAAAGAGTATGGATTATGTAATAAACCACCGCTCCCTATGTTGTTCATCATGATGAGCGAGCATGGGTCCCAAGGAATGATCGGTAGCTGATATGTATAGGTAAAAAGGTTGGTTGTCTGTTGGTTGAAATAATATGGTTGGTTGGAGAAGGTATTGTATTAAGGCCTCAAAAGCTTTGTGGCATTCATCATCCCATTTGAAAGAGATGTCCTTTTTGAGAAGGTGATGAAATAGTTGACACCGATCCAATAATTGTGAAATGAAGTGGCAAATGGATTGCAATTTACCTTGTAGGCTATGGAGTTGTTTGAGGTTTGTGGGTGGAGGGATTTCAAGGATGGCCTTGAATTTAGTGCGGTCAACTTCTATACCACGTAGGGAAACAATAAATCCCAGGAGCTTTCTTAAGAGAACTGTGAAGATGCACTTTTAGGGCTGAAGGTGGACAATATTTAATGAGGTGGTCAAAGATGGTTTGAGGACTACAAGGAGCTCGGCATGATGTTTATATTTGGCTAAGAGATCATTGACGTAATCTTCCAATATGCGATGCATGATATCATGGAAGATGTAAGTCATAACACATTGATATGTAGCACCATCATTTTTAAGGCCAAAAGGCATGACTCGATAGCAAAAGGTTCCTCAAGGGGTAATGAATGCAGTTTTGTGCTTATCTTCTGGGGCAAGCAAAATTTTTTTATAACCCGAGAACCATCCATGAGTGAGAGCATCTCGTGACTGTGGTAAGGTCCAATAGTTGACCAATACCAGGTAAGGAAAGTCATCTTTTGGCTAGGTGAGGTTGAGGTCTTGAAGTCCATGCAAATGCGGAGTCCACCTATTGCTTTAGTAACAAGGACAAGGTTAGAAATCCAATGATGATAATCAATGGGTAAGATGAAGGAAATGAAAAGAAGATGCTGAATTTCTTCTTTGACAAGAAGAGAAATGTGAGGGTGCATTTTCCTAAATTTTTTTTTGATAGGTTTGACATTGGGAATGGTTACGATATTGTGGACCACTATGGTGGGGTCAATACCGGGCATGTCTACGTAAGACCAAGTGAAAGCATGGTTATGAGCTCGGAGAAAGGAAGTGATGGCTTCCTATTCAACAACATCTAAAGATTGTCCAATCTTTAGGATCTGCAAGTCATCCTGAGTATGAATGTTGATCTCAATAGTCAATTCATTCAACATGGTTTGCATCTAATGGTAACGAATAATGAATATATGAGTCTTCCGCACCAAGGTAGGTGAGTATGGATTCATCATCCCGACATTGAATGATGTTAATGGTTAGTGTGTTGTCGTTGATCATCTCAAGATACGTGAAGGGGCCTCGCATTCGCATTGATAAGTCAAAATCCCCAAGGAAATGGTGTTTATGAAAATTATTTTTAGGAGGGATAGATTCGGGATCCATCAAATCTGGCAAAGTGAGGGTGGTGATGAAGGTGGAGAAGGGATAGGTCCGCAATGAGTTCAATGTGGGCTGTTTGGTAGGATGTTCGAGAAGGCGATACCACTATGGTCAATATGTTTATGGTCAGTACATGGAATAATGGTATGGTGGCATTGCTCATAAAATCCAAAACCAAAACCCTTCCACGCATAGTGGGGCAAGAAGGTGTGGGTGAAACGGTGATGGAAGTCATCGAGTAAATGGGTGGGGTTTTGATGGTGGTTCGGTGTGTAGGTGATAGTATCAAGTCCCCCATAGGTGAGACTAGTACAAAGATGAGGAGGACCATAAAGGAGGCATTCTCCTGTAAGGTGATCATAGCGAGGAGTTGGTGAAGGCTTCCACACTTCAGGAGAGTAAGGAAGGTGTTGACACTATATAAAGCGGTATTCTATAGAGTGAGGAGTTGAAAAACACCTTCCAAGGGATTAGTGGTTGGTATGTGGGTAACTGGTATGGATGATGTGTTGGAGGTCGATGTGGAGGTGGTGTTAATGGAATGGGAAGCTAATGGATCAGCCGTGGAGGTTATAGGATCGGTAGTCATGGATTAGGTATGTGTGGGGAAAGCAATGTGTGCGAGTAGGTGTGGGTGTAGGTGTAGGTGAAGTGGTATTGGTGTCGGAAGTAGATGGCTTGACCAAGATGAGTACATCATTGGGTCTATAAAGCATGTTGCATGTTTTGAAATGATTTAGGTATCTCACTTAAAAACACAATAAGAAAACAGATCTAATCTAATGTTAAGCTAGAATAGAATCCATGGTCAAATGGTTGGTTCTGGGTTTTGTAGGTCTACTAAAGGTCTCGGGTAGGTCTCGGGTAAGTAAGGGTGAGGTAAAATTAGGTGGATAGGTCTCTGTTTAAGGATGTGTGGACAAACACAGAGACCGGAGTCATCGGGGGTGACCGACCGTGGTTAGGTATAACGGTGCGATTCATGTGAGATTTAGAAATGTCACGAGAATGGGGTTTTGGTCTCCTTTGTGATTACACAAAGGATTTAGTTTGTCGAGGTGAGGTATTAGGTGACCTGGAATAGGTTTTGTGAGGTTTTGATGTGTCTATGGAGGTAAAAATGTTGGAGATGATCAATAGGAGTAAGATGAACAATGGATGATAAAATGAAATAACCAGGTTATGATGTTGTACTTACTTGGATTTCATTCTTGAAAGTATAGGTGTGAAAGATGGAGGTGCTGATGATGGATTTGAAGGCTACAAGTGTTCACCAACTAAAGAAAATATTCTCGCATGGGCTACATGCACACTTCTAATGTGGTGAGAAGGTCATGCAGAGAAGATACTCAATCTCCTTCCTTGGATGTCACTCTTATTGGAATTGGCTCTCGAAGATTTCTTATCTCTTTTAGATTTCATTCTTGCTCATCAACTTTCTCCCAATGTTTTTCCAACTTGATTCTAGCTTCTAGCCTTGAGAATAAGATTTTTTTGGGGTTAAAAGGGGTAACTGACGGCAAGCGGTCCGGCTTAACCGGTGATGGTTAGGGGAAACTGACATCGGTTAAGGTGGGATTTCCTAGGTTTACTAAACTTAGGAGATCCTCTTGATTTCCTCGAGATCTTGTGTTGTTATCCTCGCATGGATTCGACCGGGAGCTTCTTTTGAGTGTGCAGGAATGTGGTTAGAGGGAGTGTAGGCATTGATTTTTAGGGTTTGGCTAAGTCTTAGTTAGTTATGGTAACTGCTAAGAATAGGTCTTAGGTTGAGTTAGCTCGGTGAGGTGTCTAAGTGAAGTATTTGTGTAGATATTATTTAAATAAGATATTTAAATAATAAATATAGTGAGGATAAAGCATTAATTTAATTAAATTAATTAAATTAATATTAGTAGGAGTGAAGGGGTCATGGCTAGGTAGATGTAATAAAGGGGGGATTATATGTCAAGGGACGAAGAAAGAGTGTGACCTAATTTTAGTGTCTACAGTGGAAACAAAAACTAAGGCTAAGCAAATGTTTTTAGCATGGGTGTATAGGGTTTCGTATTCTAGAAGAGTACAAATTATGTTATAAACCACCTTCTCCCTATTTTGTTCATCGTAATGAGCGAGCATGGCCCCTAAGGAGTGATCGGTAGCAGAGATGTATAGGTAGAAGGGTTGATCGTCTTTAGGTGGAATGAGTACGGGTGGTTGGAGAAGGTATTGTTTTAAGGCCTCAAAAGATTTGTGGCAGTCATTGTCCCATTTAAAGGAGACATCCTTTTTGAGAAGATGATGAAATGGTTGACATCGATCAGAAAGTTGTGAAATGAAATGGTGAATAGACTGCAACTTACCTTTCGTGCTATGGAGTTGCAATAGACTAGCGGGTGGAGGAATTTAAGGAATGGCCTTGACTTTGCAGGTTGACCTCTATACCACGTAAGGAAATGATAAATCCTAGGAGATTTCTTGAGAGAACGTAAAGACACACTTTTGGCTGAAGGGGAACAAAATACTTAATGAGGTAGTTAAAGATGGTTTTAGGACGACGAGGTGCTTGGAGAGGCATTTAGATTGGCAAGGAGGTTATCTACGTAATCTTCCAATATACGGTGCACAATGTCATGGAAGATGTAAGTCATAGCCTACTGATATGTGGCACCCAAAGCATTTGTAAGGGCAAAAGGCATGAATTGATAGCATAAGGTCCCCTAAGTGGTGATGAATGTAGTTTTGTGTTGATCCTCTAGGGCAAGCAAGATTTGGTTATAACTTAAGAAGCCATCCATGAGTGATAGCATATTGTGACTAAAGTGGTAAGGTCAACCAAATGGTCGATACCGGTAGAGGAAAGTCATCTTTTGGGCAAGCTAGGTTGAGGTCATGGAAATATGTGCAAATGAAGTCCCTCTGTCACCTTAGTGATGGGATAATGTTATAAATCCAATGGGGATAATAAATTGGTAAGATGAAGGAAATAGAAAGTAGGCGTTGAAGTTCTTTTTGACCGAGAAAAGAGCAATGCAATGGTGTATTTTCATTCGAGTGTTTGTTTTATGGGTTTGGCATCGGGAATAGTTATGATATTGTGGACCACTATGGTGGGGTCAATACTAGGCATGTCAAAGATAAGACCAAGAAATAGAATATTTATGATTTTTGAGAAAAGAAGTGATGGCTTCCTATTCAAAGTATCAAAGATTGGATGATCTTTAGAATGTGATGGTCGTCTCCGGTATGGATGTTGATTTTGATAATCAATTCATTCAACATGGTTTGCATCTCAGATGGTAATGACCGATGAATATATGAGTCTTCTACACCAAGGTAGGTGAGTATAGATTTATCATCATGATATTGAACGACATTAATAGAATGTGTATCCTCATTGTTCATTTCAGGATATAGGAAGGGAAGAGAAGAGGAAGCCTTTCCCTCGCATTGATAAGTTAGAGGCCTCAAGGAAATGGTGTTTATGAAAAAAGTTAGGAGGAATGGATTCTGGATCCATTGACTTTGTCGGTGAAGGTGGTGATGGTGGTGAAGAAGGTGGAGTAGGTGGAGAAGGGTTGATGTCTTCAATGAGTTCAATGCGAGCCTTCAGGTAGTTGATCAAAGCCGATACCACTATGGTCGTTATGTTTGTAGGTAGTACATGGAATAACAAAGATGACGACGACCTTGCTCGTAAATTCCAAAACCAAAACCTTTCCATGCACATCGGTGTAGGAAGGTGTGAGTGAAGCGGAGGTTGGTAAGTGACTAGAGGTCAGCGAAAGGGGCGGGCTTGCGATGGTGGTTCAGGTATATGAGTGGAAGTATAGAGTTCCCCATAGGTGAGATTGGTGCAAAGGTGGGGAGGACCATAAAGGAGACGATATCCTATGCAGTGATCATAGTGAGGGTGTTGGTAAAGGATTCCATACTCTTGTGGAGTGAGGAATGTGTTGACATTATATAGGTGATACTCCCGCAAAATGAGGTGTTGAAAAATACCTTCCAAGGGATCGGTGGTCGATATGTGGGTAGCTGAGATAGACAATGTGTTAGAGGTTGGATCGGAGGTGGAGCCGGTGTGACCAGGAAGTGATGGGTCAGCCGTGGAGGTTCTACGCAGTGGTAGGAATGGAGGATGTAGGTGCGGTTGAGGTAGCGGCGACACTGGTGAGTGGAGGTGTAGGTGAAGAGGAAGTGGTCATGGAGGTAGATGCCTTAATGGGTATAAACACGTCATTGGGTCAGTAAAGCATGTTACAAGTTTTGAAAGGTGATGGGTTGGATGGAATGGTATAGGTGTGTCCTTCATGCTCAAACTTTACACAATGGTGAAAAGTGGAAGGAACACAACCCATGACATGAATCTAGGGTCTACCAAGCAACAAATTATATTGAAATTCCCCCTCCAAGATGTAAAATAACTCAGACAAGACAGTGGGCCCACATGAACATGAAGGATGACGGTGCCAAGTGTAGAAGTGATAGCGTCATTAAATGAATGCAACATGATGGGATGTTTATGCATGCAATATTTAGGTATGCACATTTTTCGAATGCATGTTAGGAGATGATGTTAATGCTAGTTCCCCCATTGATCATAACACATCGTACATGTATATTATCAATATGGATGGAGATGAAAAGGGTTGGATCAGGGTCATCGGTTTGGTGTGGTGCGATCTCTTTGTACGAGAAGCTGAGGGTGGATATTTGGTGAGTAGGTGAAGTGTAGAGGAAGGTGGTAATTTGGTGAGAGAGGCTGCATGATAAGGAGTAATAATGGAGGGAATGCGGGTGTAGGGTCATTGCGTAAGATCTCAATAGACTAAAAAAACTCCATGAGAACTTAACGATGTGATTTAGAGGTTTAGATGAGGTCATATAGGGACATTTTGAGGAAGATTGGTGTAATTGTTTGAGCATCGCACGGTGTGTAACCACATTAGAAATAGGATATGTGGGGCCACGAGATAGTGACTTTAGGTGTGGGTGCAGATGGTATATTGGGTATAGGGTTGGTTGGTGGGTCGGTTTCCTTTTCCTTGCCTTTGTCCTTCTAAGTGTGGGTAGCAACGTGGATCATGTTGATTTGAGGTAGAGAGGTAGGTGAAGTAGGTGAGCCATGAAAGGTGTAATGATAGGAAGGGTAGAAGCCAAGAGGTGGGAAGGAACCTTATGAAATAAGTTGGGCACACCGACATTTGGGTGGAGGTTTGGTGAGTTCTCTAATATGAACCATGTTAATTTTGAATCTTGGGGGTGGCTCTAAGAGTTGTGGGGGTGGAGGTCTTGGTCGCTGAGTAGGCAATGAGGGAAGAACTGTGGAAATGGGTGTTGGCAAAATGGGGTCCTCATTAAGAAGGTCATCATCATCAAATTTTTCTTCAGGAGGACACAACTAGATAAGAGTAGCTTTCAAATCCTTATAGTTCTCTACATCATGTCCTGGCACATGATGGTAGGTGCAAATTTTGGTTTCATCAAACCCTTTTGGTTTGGGTTTGAGTGGGTCGTAAGGTCTAAGAGGTGGTAATGTGATGACAGAAGTTTCAAGGAGATTGGTTAAGATTTTGGCATAGGATCCCGCTAGTGGATCACAATGGGAGGTGAATGTGGGTTTGGGTGTAGGTGTGGCTGATTGTATAGGAAGATTCTTTGCAAGAGGGGGAGTGGGTTGAGCTATGGTCTTGGGTGTTGGTGTGGTGTTAGGTATTGATCGCTTCGCTTAGGTAGGGGCATGGTAGATGAACCGGCAACAAAGTGTATGGTTAGTTTAACTACTTTATTAGAGGGTATCAAATTTTTGCCTTTAGGTTGCACCTTGGGTAAAGGTGATACAGGCACATGAGATGTAGAGGAAAAGTGGATGGTGGAAGAGGGTGGGTTACCCATGGGAGTAATCAAGGTGCTTTATGGAGGTAGGTGGTGTAGGTTGTGCGAAGGTGTGAGGGAAAGGGAAGAAAGTGTCGTGAGTAGTGAAGAAGTTATTGATGGTATTAGAGGTATGGGTGGTAAAAATGTTATAGGTGTGGGTGGAGGTTGTGCGGGGTGCTTGGGTACATTAGAGGTGCGAGGGAGAAATGGGTTGTTGCGTTCGGGTTTACGAGCGGGTGGAGGTTTCTTAGTTAGGGTCAAGGGGTGAGGTCCTCGGATGGATAGAAGAGGTGAAGGTGATGAGGATGTGGTTGGCGAGGTTGGGTCAGTATGAGACCTAGGAGATTGGTTCTTCTATTTAGGGGTCGGGTTGAGTTTGGTGTTAGTTTTGGGGGACATAGATAAATCTAATTTGATGGGTGGATGATTTAGACTAGCCGTTAGGATGACCCCTAAAGTAGTAATAGTTTTAGGCAAGGAAGATGATGTAGGTGTGGGTTTGGATGTAGATGAATGTTGGGTTATGGGTAGAGGTGTGAGTTGATCCATGTGTGGTGTCGTGGGAGAATTTGTGATATTTGTGGTTGTGTTTGGTTTGACCGATCGAAACACTTTTGGATAGATAGTGGAGGTGTCGGTGAGTGACATCTGCATTTGTGTTGAGACAGGAAGTAGAAGATGCCCCCAAAGTAAGGATCTATCCACATAATCTAGTGCAATCAACTAAGCATGAGAATGGTCTTGTTTTGGGTGATGTTGATGTGGATCCAATGGTGATTCTGTAAAATGTTTTTAGAAACAGGAAATCGGTAGCTTCACCTCTGTGGGTAAGAGAGCCAAAAGTAAGTCAACATGATCTTGGGTGGTTGATGGAGAATGTTTACCTAGAGGTAACGACATTTCTATTAGATCTTTGATAGGTGGAGGAGACAATGGGTGTGCCTCTATGGGTGAAGGAGATGAATAAGTGTCTCGTATGGGTCAAAGAGGTACTCAATGGTGATGGTTCTCTAGGTGGAGACACCAAAGGCGAAGTGGTATTGATGTTAATAGTAAGCTCCTTCATAGGTGAGGGAGGAGATGAAGGGTGTTTCTTTGTGGGTGGAGGAATGGGTGAAGTGGGTTCATGTGTAGGTGTAGGACTTTGGGCTAAGATTTCCTCTATGGAAGGAATATGAGATAATTGGGAAGAAATTGGTGCATCATTGAAAATAACATGGACCTCACGGGTATGGCCATCATTAGTTGAGGTCTCTCGGCTTAATCGGAAGAAAGGCGTGATTAGGAAACAATTTCTTGAAGATGTGTAGGTTTTGGTTGGCGGGTGCATTTGGGTTATCCAAGACTAACTCGCCATTCTCAATCATTTCTAGAAGATGTTCTTTAAAGTGATGCGATTGTTGTCACTATGACCTTTTACCCGATGATAGTTGTAGAAGTAGTGCTCTTTGTACCACACAGGTGTGGGGCAAGTATGAGATCAAAACCAAGCAGTGTGTGGTTTTATGGGCGAGAAGGGTGATGGCCCCAACTTTAATGAGCTTTTATAAAACAGAAGAATAAGGCTCCCTAATTGGGGTGTATTTCTATTGTTCTCGTCTAAATTGAAAAGTTTGGATAGGTGAAAGATTAGATGAGGCCTTAGCCTGATTTGATGGATAAGCTAAATTAGTGGCCTTGAGTACCACTATGTTACATGATTCCCTTGGCTTTTGAATAAGTATTCTGTGGTTTCAAAGAAGAAGAGGTATCATTTGACTTAAATGTTGTGTTCTTATTTCGTAGTTGGATTTTATTTTCCTCGATGGCCTGAATCTCTAGCTTTCGTGCCATGGTGAATGCCTCATCAAAGGCTCGAGAAAGTTTGCACTTGCAGGTTAGGGAAATATGTCTAAAGACAAGCCCATGTGAAGATCTCTATGAGTTGATCTGTGGTAATTGGAATGTGATTTGATTGATCAAGCTACACCAACGAGCGACAAAATCATGATAAAATTGTCGTCATATTGACGCGTAGATTAGAGGTCATTCATGGTAACCTTCTAAACAATGTTAATGGAGAAATGATCTAAGAAGGCTTGGGCTACCTGGTTAAATGAGAAGATAGAATATCTAGGTAACCCACTGTACCAGTCCAATGCGGGCCCGGTCAGAGACATGGGAAAGGTCCTCAGAAGTAAAACATCATCATGGGTGATCGATAACACCCATGTTTAAAAGACTGAAAATGATGTTGTGGGTCCTCTTTCTTTGTTGAAGTGGTTAAATTTAGGCATTTCCCAATGTACGGGATATGGACGAATAGGAATGGATGGGTGTATATGCTCATTACATATCTCATCATAGGTGAGAAAATTACATGAGCTATAAACGGATGCCTCTAGTATCGCATCTTGTCCATCATTAACTTGATTAGGTCATTGGTAGGTGGTGATGGATGGGTACCTCCCCGTAGTTTAAGAGGGTTAGTATTGAGCATATGATGGAGGTGGCACTCAACATATGGCGATGTCGCATAGATAGGTTGAGAATGAGGGAGTGAGATAGGGGTACATACCTGAATGAGTGATAAATAAATAAGATAGGATGCTACCGATAGTATGCATACGAAGGTGGGAGGGTGGAGGTGACCCTAAGTAGCGATGAGGGCTAAGGATTGTGGAATAGAAAGGACAATGTTTTGAAAAGGGGTAGGGGTCATCGACACAGGGGGTGGTTGTGTTGTTATGGGTATATGTGAGATAATTGGTGTGGATGAGGTTATGTTCTGGGTGGTGGAATTAGGTATAGTATATGTTACAGTGTGCATGCAGATGTGGCGTGATGCGGCGGTCATAAAGCAGTGTAGGGCCTAGATGTGAAACGAATGGGGGTAAGGCATGTGTGGGTAGCATGGAGCTAGAAGGGGCTGATGTAGAAGTAGGAATGAGTGTCGGGGGGATAGATATGGGCATGCCGTATATCAACTAACCCAAGGCATCTTGAGTGGATGAGTGGGAAAGATAGAACTGTAAGGCAGCAGGGTTCTGGTCAAGGAGTCGTGTAAACTCCTCATCACCTATGGCGATAGAGATAGGTTGGATAGGCTCCATGGGTGATAGAATGGAAGGTGGTGAAGGACTAGGTGGGAGTGGTTGACAACTAGCATGGAATATGAGGGTGTTTGATTGGCAACGAATTAGCACCATGTGAACAAGTGCTGATCTCGGTAGGGACTTTTTTATGTAAACGACACATAAATACAGTAGAAATATATAAAAATAGGTAGTGGTAGGTGGATTGGGGTAAAAATGTTAGCTAGAAAATTAAGTAGGCTAGCCAATGTTAGTTTGTGTAAACCGATGTTGGTCGAGGTAACCATGGTCGAAGCCAAATCTAACCACACGATACGACTATGGAAAAATAACGATTTACCAAAATAAGGAAAAAGGCTAATAATCTGCCAAGTAGATAAGTTGTAGATGGATTTTATGAGGACAGAGAAGATGATGAGAGTTCTGAGACTCTAAATAGCAAAGATGGTGAAACAGGTGTCCCTTTGGGTAGGTTAACCAAAAGGACAAGTAAACCAATGCCGCTTGGGTAAAACCAATGATGGTCGTGAGAGGGTAACCAACAACGGTCATTGGGACCGACAATGGTTAATTCTTGTGAAATTGAAATAAAGATGAAGAAAATATGGTTGTGATTTAAAATCAAATGTGGAATCAAACCTAGAATTCTGAGAATGATGAAAATAGGGTCCAAGCACACTCGGATGAAGTTCACATACACCAACTATGATAAGGAGCATTCAAGGAGAAATATAAAGATTAAGAATGTGTGCTCTCACCTCAAAACGCAAGCCAAGTAGAAACACGAAGAGAACTAAAATCCTAAGAGTGCTTTTTCTATTATGTTTGTTCAGCTTATGCTATTAAGGACTAACTTATGAACTTTAGAATAGAGATTTTGGTGAGGAAGGATTCCTATGAAGAAAATTATCTAAGGGGGAGAGGTTTGGTATGTTATGGTGGGGGCGGGGCCCTCTAAGATAATGACTCGAAAAGAGTAATGAGCTAGGTGCCCTCGTGTTGTGATTGTGTGATCACCTACGATTCTTTTGAGTGAGATGTTGTTTAAAAATGTGTGTATTTTAAATTTTGTGATGTTTGGTAAGACTCGAGAGAGAGAGAAAGAGAAAGGAAGTGCTTTTCTACGATTTGTTTGTTAACCATTATTGGGCATGACTTCTATTGTATAGGTTGCCCTTATTTAATTTGAGCTAATGCAGTAAAGAAAAATGAAATGTGGTTGATTTTAAGCCCTAAATCAAAATATTGAATTCGATGACACAAAGAGATGAATAGGAGAGAGTATGATCTTTCACTAATGCAATCTTGATGAAAGAAAATAAGAATTCTTTTTATAAAGACCAAAACACAATTTATTTGAGACAATAGAAAGAAAATAAGATTCCGGGGGAGAATTTTAAGGCGAGAGCCTTTCGGAAAGGAAACAAACATGCAATTTTTCACCTAGGAATGAAGAAATGCAAAGAACCCCGAATGGGTCCCACCGGGCGTGCCAAAATGTTTCACCTGATTCTTAGAGCGTTTCTTTTAATATTGATGAAATATATAAGGGTAAAAGGCTTAGGAGGAATACTGTTAAAGAGTGGTTGAAGGTTGTTGTGCGCATATGACTTCTTGATCCACAATTGATCATGGGAACTTCATTTTGGCTAGGAGGAACTACTAAAAATAAACAACAAGACCACCAAATAGAAGTTAAATAGTATATGCAAAGTGGACTGCCTAACGTATGCTAGTTCCAAGAGGTGTGATACTCCCTAGAAGGATGTCAATCCACTGCTTAAAACAATTCAATGTTAAAAATAAATGAAATCCTATTGTAGTTAAAATGATTTAGGTATCTCATTCGACTACAATAAGAAAATTCATTCACAATAGGATAAGCTATAATTAAATATGAAGGGCAAGGTCTCTCTATCCAGTACCTGCAGTCTTGGTCAGTGTCAGTTTTGGGCTATTTTGGGTATTTGGTAGGGAATTTAGGGTCTGTTCTTGAGTCCGAGGATAAGACACAAAGATCAATGTCGGTCTAGTGTAACCGATGTGATTCGAGATGGACCGGCGATGGTCATGGGTAACTAGCGTCGATACTGAGTCAAGTTACGTAGAAACTTATTAAAATCTTGATGTAAAGACAAATCTGAGGATAAATGGAAATGAAGAGGGCAATGGAAAGGTCTGTGGAGATCTTAGGTATACTCAGAGGTGTTTAACAATCGGGTATGGGTAATTTAATGGTGTGGGTGAAGGAATGATCAAACTTGCATGAAGGTAAATGATGGGAGAATGGGAATGCAAGTAGAAACTGATAATAGAGGTAACATAGCCTACTAAAATGAAAGTAGATGAATGTTGGTTAACAAAATACTTGCTGTTGTATGAGCTTGATGGCTAGATGAAAATGGCATTTGATCAGATGGATGGAGTTTGATGTGGTGATGGCGCTTCCCAAGATGCTCCCGTGAATGCAAAATGACTCAATGATAGCTTCCGATCTTGGCAGTGGATGCTCGATGTGTGTGTGAATATTGGTTTTGCTTACATGCATATGTGATTTTGTCTCTTACTCTCAGAAATGTGCCTACCTCAAAATAAGGTTGTTTTTGGGAATAAACGGTAACCAACAACGGTGTCGGGTTGAGCGGTGGTGGTTTAAGGTAACAAGTGTCGGTTAGGGCAAGATTTTCTAGGTTTACTAAACTAGGCAGATATCTTTGATTTATTAGATCTTGTTAGTTTTCCCTCCGCGGATTAGAATGGAAGATTCCTTTCTAATGGGAAAGAATGTGGTTAGAGGGAATGTAGGATTTGATTTTTAGGGTTTAGGTAGGTCTTAGTTAGTTATGGCAACATACTAAGAATAGGTCTTAGGGTGAGGTGGCTAGGTGAGGTGGTGGTGTGGGCATTATCTCAATTAGGATATTTAAATAATAAATATTATGAGATCATGAATTAATTTAATTAAATTAATTAAATTAATATTAGAGTGGGGTGAAAGGGGCCATGGTTAGGTGAGTATGTTCAAGGTGATTATTTGACAAGGGACCAAGGGGATTGTGACCCAAATTTGGTGTCTGCATCCTCCTTTTTCCAAGTGAGAAGACATGTATACAAGAGACAACTAGGCAAAATAAATATTAGATAATTATTTAACGAGTTGCTCGTGAAAGCCAATCCCAGAATCGAAAAGGATTCCTTGAACGGTGTCAACTCGTGTTGTATAATCAAGTGATTTTATAATTAAATAAGCTAATGATAACAAGATTAGAATTCAAGGGGGATAGAGAGATCCTACTCTATTTTATAGGTGGCCTAGGTTAGGGCTGCAATAAGCTCAAAGTCCAAGAAATAATGAGAACCAATATTCTTCTATTCGTCCTATATTTTACGTATGATTTCGATTTTCTCCTGATGTCTTCGATTTCAGGAGTAAACTAAATGACAATTAGGATAAGCTCATGTGTGATGTTAAACTTCTCCCAAATGAATGGTTTCGCTTGATTGAATGTCATATATGTTTGTGATGGGGTTTTATGTACCTAGAATTGTCATCTATAGAGAACACATCTTGCAAGAAAATAGATTAGGCCAAAAAATATTGATAAATCTATGATAAATTATTAAATTATTGAAATTACAACGATCGACGATAATCAAGAATTAGTAGTGATCGGGGACAAAAGGTTCTATTTTGATAAAAATGATAAAATAGATTATAATTGATGCATGATAGAATTTGTGATGCTAAGATGGATTAAGGGAACTATCGAAAAAAATAAGATATAGAAAAATGAGATTCTGCAATGTGTTTAAAGGGATAATGAGAGAAAAAGGAAGGGGTAGTCATCTTGACGGTGATTGGGGATCGGTAGCGATTGCTGCTAAAATTACAAATATACTAAAACTTGATCAAATGATTAAACATGAGGAAAAATACAAAATGTCTATAGAGGATAATCAAAACAAGTGTATGCGGGATATGGCTAATGCAAAATGTGATTGAAAATGATAAAAGGAAATGTACTAACCTTGTTGAATGTTGTGAAGGATAACATGGATCTAGATGGATGATTGATTGTTTAACAAGGGCTCCTAAAGGATTACGGTAGTGTGTTTATGCCTACTAATGTTGTGGTGTTCATACAAGGTACAAAAATTCATTCATGAATCTAGTCTCTAACAAACCGAGAAATGGAGAAGGAAGGTAGCTAAATATAATCAACGGCATCCACAATGATCACTGTCAATTTTGGTCAAAATCGTTGAAAAAAACAAGGGATTATGGTAAATTGTTGAAACCACTTACCATATGAGGCTTGTAGTTTGTTTTGAGAATGGTGGGAGGTTAGGGATCTAGGTAGGAAGAGGTTAGAGGGTTGGGATAGTTAGGGTAATTTAGGTTAGATTTGTTTTAGGTGGTTAGGGGAGGGTAAATAAGATTCGATGTAGGTAAATAATATTTTTATGAGGTAAATTAGATTATAGTGATAATGGAATTGGGATAGTGATAACAATACGAATAGTGATTATGTGATTAATATGTGAAAGGTCACCTAGGTGTGAAAAAATTGGTCTCTACATTTTCCCCTTTTTGTTGAGTTGTTTTGTTGAGTTGTGTGAAAAAGGGTAAACTAGTGCTAATATACCCCAATTTTATGATAAGGATATTGTTCCCCCTCAATTTAATGGCTGAGTATGTTGGGAATTGGATTGGAAAGAGTTATATTGATTGGATAAGATTGTTTAAAGATGCTTCAGGAATTGATTGCAGTCTAAAATGACCATGTTGGAAGTATATTTATGGATTGTAGTATTATTAGAAACACTTAGTAGGGGGCATTAAATGGGCTCATGAGGGTGACACTATTGTGGATAACTTACGTAGGCATTCTTTAGGAATATTAATACAAGGATAGATTCTAATTGGTACACTCTCTGTGGATGTGTGGAGCTATGGGACTAAAGGATTAGAGGTAGACATCCTGATGTGTGCAAAAAATTGAGGTATGGTCAAAAACGAGAAGTTTCGTCACAAAAGCGAGTTTTGATAAGGAATTGGGCCTCAAAGAAAAGGCATATGAGCTCTTGATGGTGTCACAGTGTGTTTGAAGAGGTCTAGGTGACCAAAATTGATAAGGTGTGTAAAATGAGGTTTAGATTGGTGGCGATTATGGATTCACGGTGGTTAGGTGGTCAAACAAAGGAAATTTACAATCATCGACGATTGTAAAATAGAAATTATATAAGCAATTCGGGTGCACAAATGGCTCATATGAATGTTTTCAATTGTGATTTGAGAGATTTAGTTTATTGATTGTAAGTGGTTTTGAGAGATGGAGGTGCAAGCGAAAGTGGTCGGAAGAGGCAAAGCGAGGATGAGGGATAAGTATTTTTAATTTTGGTAATTTGTTTTCATTTTTGTCTTATTTATATTATTTTTGTGTATTTTGAAACTATTTAGGTGGGAACGCCAATCGGCAATGAGTGAGTGGTGTGGTTTCCATCAATAAAATTTGAAAAATCGTTGTTGATTTGTAGTCTGTAATGATTGGTGGATTTTGGATAAAATTTCTAAATGATGCGATTTTGCTTTGTTTTGGAGGTGAGATATATTATATATCTTAGTGACATATTTCAGAGATGTTTGAGAACATCGGGACGGATCTGATAGAAGTGTAGTGGTATCATTTGACTCTGTTGGTTTGGGGGATTCCTTCATTACCAATGAATTTCGAGAGATCTTTGGTTTGATGGTCACTTTCTTTGGATAGATGGGCCTCGAGTACAAGTACATTATGGTTCCATATTGGTGAGGTGATGATAACATTGGAGGATGTGTATCATATTTTTATATTACCTATTCAAAGGGATAGGATAGTACCCATCACACGGGAGGGCCATCTAGATACCACGAGGCATTTGTATGGAGATGATGCCCCTAATATCGGGTTTACGATAGGGGTTTTCACATTGAGATTTATTAGTATACATAGGTGTTGGGGAAATAGATGATTTTGATGGTCATGTTGGCTATTTCATGTGACGCACTTCCATACTTAGGAGGAGGAAGGTTTCCATGGACACTAGCATGTATAGTAACTAAGATTATGGAGCACTTTGAAGAATGTATGCCTAGGGTGTTATTTTTGGCTCAGGTATACCATGAGCTATGGATGTATGTTATTGGTTAGAGGTTTGGTTTGGATGTGGGGTTTTAATTACATTTTGGGCCTATGAGCACATAATGTAGTGAGGCCACCGGATCTACCTTGGAGAGTAGGGGACCCATCGTGAGTGTGTTGGTGTTTTATGAAATGGTGGTATGACTTAGAGGAGAGATGATGGGGTGGAGAGGGATGATATGTATTATGTTGAGATCCTTAGTTATTTATCTATAGATGATTTGGTGTGGATGCCATATGTTAGATTTCATATATGGCTTGGTATGGATCAATAGTTGACAAGGTTGAGATGAGTGTGGTGGATTTAGGGGTGGTGAACTGATATGATCGATGTTGTCAATTACCTAGGGTGTGTATGAAATTTGGGATCCCACAAAAATACCTAGTGAGATGGTTTTTTATTGGCGAGATGACTTAGAGAGGGACTGTCAATACTGTGATAGATGAGGTACAACGGGAAGAGGAGGAGAGGGATCCATAGGGTGTGATTTTTGATGATGTTGGAATTATGGAGGGATTTAGTGAGTGGTGGATGTAAAAGTGGGTAACCCAAGGAGATAGGGTGGGGCAAAGAATTGAGTTGGGGAGGTGGAGGAGGAGGGTGATGATGATGGTGAGTTGGAGGGACTATAGACATCATTTTATACTTTATAGATAGAGAGAGATGATTTGATAGCATAGCTAGATATAACTCATCATGAGAGCGATGTTTTGTTATAAGAGCTGGATCGGGCACATTAGGAACATGCTACCATACAATACAAGAGAAATATATTGTTGGTAGCGTGTTGAGAATAAATCCTACCTCTTTAACTTAAACTGAATAAGCAAGAAAATAAGACTTACCTATCCTCATAATGATGGGGTTTAGTGATACCCGTGGATGTGACTGACGGTAATTGATGTTGTGCTTAGTATAAGAAATGATGTAGATTCCTTTCCTATGAGAAAACCTATAAATCACAAACACTAAACAAAATATAATCGAGTAAAATACGAGGTAGATTTCTGAAAAGACCGAGTCTCGGAAGTCAAAAGACTCCCTCACAAGGATGTCAACCTGCTTTTACACAATCAAGTGGATTTGAAAATGAAACATGATATATGATAATAAAATCACGATAATATGATGATAATTAATGATTTTATTACAAACATATAAGCGAAAAATAATGAGTAATGAAACATATAAACTATGGATTGAATTGGAGAATCTAAGTCTGAATCTGAATTCTCAGAGAAAGTTGAATTATCTTCTTCAGTGAACTCGATCTTCTTCTTCAGAGAAATTTGAATTCTCATGTTCAATGTATTCTTCTTTAAAGAAGTCTGAATACTCCTCTTTAGTGTCATATTAGTGCTCAAATTCAAAATTAGAGTCTCATATTTAGTCTCATCTTCGTATTGATTCAAAGTTTAAATCCTCTAACTCAGCTTCATACTGATATTCAAACCAAGCAAGATCGGCCCAGATGCGTAGGACCTCAAAGTATGCTTCCCAAAATTCTTCTACAGCGTCACAGATCCGCCCGAGTTGAATCGGATACTCTAAACAATCCAAATGGGCGAGTGAATAACACACAACTCAAGATCATGTAGGATATCATATTGTTCCTAGTACAATGGATGACAGACAATGGGAAATGAGTTGATACTAGTAATATCATGACTTGGACCACCTATTGCCATCTAAACAATCCATGTTGGATAAAGTGTTAGGGATAAAAATATTTTTAATGGCAGATTAAACAAATTAAATGAACACTGATGAAAATTATAGAAGGACAATAATAGCGAGAATCACATGTGTGATTGCAGCAATCGTTAGTGATTATGGAGAATAATAAAATGTGGTGTTTAGCTGATTAATTCAAAATTTTGGTCTATAGAGATTTAAATAATGATGTAAAATACATAAATGAACAGATAACAATATATGGATCTTGTTATAAAGCTATGAATAATTGTTGACCTTGGTGATTGATGATATACGAAGTTGATGAAGCATGCAGTTGGACTAACAGGATGTTGAGCTGCAAGAGTTTTGAAATAATTTAGAGATGTTTGATAAGTGCTGGGGATATTACTAGGTGATAGCACAAACTCTTTGATGCATAAAAATACCCAAGTAAAATCTCAGACTTGAAAAATGCAGGTGGATGATCCCCAAAGAGAGACTGAAAAACTCTCTTGAGTAATCACTAGCGATTACCTTAATTGCCAACGATTTGGTTTGTTTTAGGTTTGTTTAGTAAATGGTTGGAATAGATTGCTAAGTCAAAGTTCTCATTTTGGAATTCAAGGTGGTATTTTGTTAATTTGTTTGTAATGTGTCGGGTTAGCGATGTGATGATGAAGGAATAAAATAAATTTGGATAGATTATGTTATGACTTAGCCTTTTCTATGTTTATGGATAATTTTAATAGGTTTATAGATGATAATGATAGGTTTTTCGAGATAAGGGAGTTAGAGAATAGGCTAAAAATGGTTTTTAGGGAATATTTGGATAGTTAAGAAAATGATTAGGTTAGGTTAGATAATTAGGTGTTATTTAAGATAAAGGAAAATAACGATTTTCATAGGTGGATATATTAATTTGATTAAATGGTGTACATGTTATGAAATATTAATAAAAATGGGGATGTAGTATGTGGCCTAGGGTATGTATTAAACTAATTGATTAATTGAATAGAGATAAAGGGTGTTTTTGTGGGATGTCATGTGATTAATTAAGAGGAGGGTGCATTGTATTAAATATTGGTATGTTTAATTAATGATTTGGACAAGGATGATGGAGTGTAGATTTTCGGTGTCTAGACAACGGGAGGCACTAAAAGTGAAGTATGGGGGATGGGAACAACTTTCAAGTCCTTAAAAAGTGGAGCACAAGGAGGAACAGGGCGAGATATGGGGTAGGACGTAGTTCCCATTGGGGGAGTTTCGACAAGTAGGCAAAGGATAGATGAGACCTCTAGGTTTTGTGAATGTTGAGCAATATCAAGTGTTGGGAGATGAGATGTGATACTATGAGTGGATTGTGACATAGTTCTTCTTAGACACACCTTGCTACATGGACCATAAAGCAAGTGAGCATACATAGGCTCAATATGCTACCTCTGCGAGCAACCTTTGGTAGCGTTACATAACCTCGGAGAGATCAAGGACATGATAGAGGACCAAAGGAGGCCAGGGGTGGTGGAAGAGTGTTTGATTTTGAGTTTCTTGCATAGTAGGTGGATTTTTATATGATTCAGATGTATAGATCCCTTTTGAAACATTTTGTATAAACTTTTATATATATATATAAAATTGACATGAGTGAGTATTGTGTGTTGTCATTGATGTAAAATATAATTAATGACAAATATGATGATGGATAAGTGTCATAGGGTGCTTATCATGATGATGACATAGAATTTAAGGTTGATTCATGAAGACAAGAGTTGACAAGGTGAGAATGGATTAGCCTAGTAGGCCTAATCAGGTGACCTAGCTAGCCTAGGTGATAGCTCATGATGGTTTGAGTTGTATGGTGGCTTGAGAAGAATTGTCAAGGTATGAAGAGCATGGTTGGATAATGTTGAGACACTCACATGATTGTTAGAGTGTAGGTATAGCTCATGGACTTAGTTTTAGGCGCTAATCTAAACCTAGTCTAGGTGTTTGGAGACCAAATTACGTATGAGATTTAGTTTGAGATCCGTGAGATCTCATGGAGGCATGTAAAGGTGTGATGTTGATCAAAGAACACTTGATAGAACTTACACAAGAAGTTCGCATGGGAAAACATGCCGGAGTTCAAGGGCATGAAGGGACAGGAAAACCCGTACATGAAGGATAAGTTAGCATTTAGGTCTTAGCCATTTTGAGCATGAAGATCTATTTTTAGAAGATGGTGTGCAAAACACACCAACGATGTAGATACGTGCGTGCCACATATTATCTGCATTTTTGAAGGACTAGATTTAGAGAAATTTTGCATGGAGAGACTGACCTAAGAATAGGATTGTCACCTCGTTAACTATCGTAGTATATAGATAGCACACTTGCATGTGTGGCTATGCATGAAAATTGCACGTGGCTATTAATAGCATGAGGCCTAGTTTTGGAATAGATAAGCGGTGAAGTGAAATTATCCACCCTATATATATGTAGTGAATTACAGTAGGGAGATGATGGATATATAGAGATAGATAATAAAGTGTGTGTGTGTGTGTGTGTGTGTGTGTGTGTGTGTGTGAGGGATAAGTATACGAGAGATGTGTATATGTTTCTGGATTCTCAGTATCAAATCCATGTGCACATTGGCATAGATTGCCGATATTGTAAGAAGCTTCATATTATTGTGATAATTAAGAGATGGAAGATATGATTGGCCCGAACCTAAGTGTCATTCTTGTGTGTAATTGGTAATGCATGTTCTTATTTCTATCATGATTATTTTTGAAGCTATTCTTTCCTAAATCTATATCGGTCATGCTCAGTATAATGATGTATTAGTTATGGACCCGTATGCTTTAAGTCTTCATCATGTTAACATTCTACTACAACAACCCTAAAGAGGGACTGGTACATTTGTGCACTTTGGGTGAGCCTCGCCTAGGCTAAGTGATGTGCCCTTACGTCTAGGGTATTATCGGTGAATTCTAGGCTACATCATTGGTTTCATTTACGGGACTTCTTTTTCATTTGTTTTCGAGGATGTTTTGCGATGAAGACATACCGGTTAACTCTAAAGCAAGTATTGAGGAGTGGATACATGATATGGAGGAAGAATATGCCCATAGGTTTAGCATAGGATATGAGTTTAACACACACACTTGGGTAGAATAGAATATGTATGACAACTTATATGAGAGCTTTTGATATATTTCTAGTATAATTATATGAGTGGTTGATTGCTTATGCATCTAAGTGAAATTTGAGGTATCACACACTTGTTTGGACACAGGAAGAATTTCATGCCCTTTATGATGCTAATCTGATTTGGACTTAAGCTGTGGACATGTGGTTTCATGGTGTCTTGAATAATTATATCTTGGAGTACTCAGTTTCCACTTATTCATGTCTAGAAGTAACTAAATTCTAGTTCTTACGATATCCAAGAGGAGCATATCTGCAAGGTATTCCACTAGCGATGAAGATCTTGATGGTAAATTTGAACCTGGAGAGTAAAGCGATGGCTAACTAAACCTCACCATGCACGAGGGCAGGAATAGGTTTGGTGAAAGATGGAAGACCTAGCGGTAGAAAGGCAAAGAGAGGAAAGGCAACTTAAGTATAATGAGGCACATGAGAGGGAGATAGAGAAGCAACATTCTCATTGTAGAAAGTATGGCATTGAGGAGAGAGATGGCTCATGAAGGATTTGAAGCTCACGTAGAAGATGTGGAGCCAGAGCATCAGGAACTCCCCCATCTTGGAAAGCATGACAGGGATCCCCCCTTGGCCTCACGCAGAAGTGTGCCAGCCAGAGACTACCGGGCCACGGGTGTGCATCTTAATCCACACAGTGACCTAGACTTTTCGCTTGGTTTTCTAGTATCTAGTATGACAAGTAATCAACAAGTGAATTTGGGAAATAGGAGAACCAAAGTAAGTCAAAGAGTAAGTACATCAATGGCAGGACAAATGGCTTCAATGTTATTTAGAGGAACATTTTCAGGAACATCATCTGCACAAAATGTAAGCACGCCAAATGTTGGATTCACCTCTGGAATTGGAATTACCACACAGACTATCAAAGCATAGGGAGTATATCTACATGTCCTATTCTAGCTATAGGTGGAGGATCAAGAGGAATAGGTGGTTCCAGTTCTGGTGGATCTGGTGGTTTTGGAGGCAGGGGAAACATAGGAGGTTCTAGATCAGGTGGGAAAGGTCCACACCAACCCTATAATATTTATATGGATATGTCTCTTCATCTTCTAGAGTATAGGAGCATAGAGGATGCTACTTAGCATGTGCACATGTGTGAAATATTGTGACACGTGAAAGGGATCACAACTTCCGAGTGCAAGGCAAGTCAATTTACTACTACATTACGAGGATGTGCACATTTTATCCTGTAAAATTGACAAGGGAAATTTTACAGGTAACCATACCGAAAATTTTGTTTTGACCCCTAGGGAAGTTGGACAACGTCCGAAATGGCCTCATAACCCCTTCCGGAAAATCAAGTTATTTCAAAACTTGGTAGAAGTTCCCTAATCCTTTGGCATAGAAAATATCATGTCAACATCATTAAAACTGCGCCCCTCTTTGCCTTTGGTGCACTCCCTGGAGTGTTAACACTCTAAATGTTGCACCTCCCATAGGTGCGCCAAGGTGCACCCATCAGCATGTTGACATCATCTTAAGTGCGCCATAGGCGCTGAAAGCTTGGTGTCGACATCTTTCTATCTGTGCCAAGGTGCACCGCTTGCCATGTCGACATCCCACCAAGTGCGCCAAAGAAAAGTTGGTGGCGCAATAAATGCCCAATTTTCTATATATAGGCGCTTAGCACCTGTCATTTTCACGAATCGAAATTTGTGAAAAGTTATTCTTTTGCACCTGTCAGCAAATCCTATCAGCCCTCACATGCCATTTGTCATGTTTGTGGACCCCACGTCATTCCTTCGTCATTATATATTCTTGGTAAGTGGCTTCTGCCCATCTTATTGTTGATTGTGGCTTTTATGTTGGGATTTGTATGGTAAAAACAATGAATCTAAAAGAATAAACATAACAAATCTAACGAACCCAACTGCAAACTATTTTGACCCTCCTTCCAGATCTGTAAATCTGGAAGGCTCTGCCTCAGAAAGAGCTCAAACCCATTTTGCCTCTACTCCCTGCCTTGCTGAAAACCTCTCCTCCTTGTCATTTGCCAAATCCAAATGCAAAATATAAGAAAAACCAAGAAATGAGGTAATCGGCCAAACTGTTAAAAAACCATTAAATCTTCAGCACACTATCTTTCCGTGTTGCATTCAACATAGTCACGCCATAGGTGCAATGTAGACCCATGCAGCATGCATCCCTCCCGTCGCTACCTAAGCAAGCACTTGGCCATTTCTCAAAAAGGCGTAGGCGCTGGCGTAAGAACAATAACATCAACATTATATGCTATGCAAACCAAACCCACACCACGCACATAAAACCCTTGGTGCACTAACTTTCTATGTTACATCTCCTACAAGTGCGCCTGGCGCACCTCAAGCACCTGTAACAAATTTCACATCCGCGCCTTGGCATGCACCGAATGCATGCAACACCAAGCAAGTCTGCACCCCGCCAAAACCTCTTAAGGCATGCTGGCGCAACTTCCTCCCCACCAACATCTACATGTTGGCTAATTCCTAAGTGCACCTTGCTATTTCAAGTCCCTACAGCCTGTAGTAAAGTTGCGCCTTGTGCCCAAAGGCTTATAAGTTGCTTATTTTTCCATTCTACAAGCTTTTACTATGGATGACATGACGGTTGACATGGCTCTCCTATGTTGGACCTCTTTGATCCTTCTTGTAGAGCAACAGACCTCCCTTGAGCTTACACATGTCTTCATCGAGAAAAAAGCCAACCAAGTCTAAAGGTAAAGCTAAGTTGACAGAACAAGAGATGAAGTACAAATATCAGAGAGTCAAGATGCCTGACTCACTTGCTTTGAATGCAGTCTCGACATCAGAGACTCAAAACTGGGACACATTGATATGGATGACTTCTGGGCTAGAACCAAGAAGGTTACTGGTGGCCCATGGATGGATAAACTGGTAGGTAGTGGGCTACACTTCGCAACGAGACTTCCAGTAAGTGTAATAAACAACGAGTTCATTATGTTGGTGGCCCATTGCTATAACAAAGACACAAAATGTGTCGAGGATCAGGAGGGCAAGGTGATCATCAACCTCACTACCCACCACTTTGAAATCATGTTGGGCATTCCTCACCATAGCCAGTATGTGGCAGTAAGCATCGAAGAATGCTTAAAGACTTGGACTGAAAATGAAGATAAATGTATGCAAATGATGAATGAAGTCTACCTGAAGAACAAAAAGGTAGTAAGCAGATGGCCCCAAGTCATCCATCGCAGTGACTTCAACGAGGAGCTGAGTGACACCATCACCTTCCTCAGCAGAGTATTTGGGATTCCTGATGCCCACTACTTTCATAAATGGATGCTCAGGTACTTAGAAACCATGAGCAAGAATGTTCTGAGAAGTGTTTGGTTGGGGAAATCATCGAAATACAATCTCACAAACAACTTCAACAAGTTTCAACAACTGGGAAGTTCTACATGAATTCCTATGTTGTGTATGCAGCTGCATCAGAGAGGGAGTACCCAGGGTTGAATCAGAATGGGGTATGGCCCCAGGTTAAAATATATGAATATTACCCAGAGCTAAGGCTCGAAGCTAGTATCGCCCAATTCAACAAAATCAATGACGCCTTCTTCTATGGTATCATCTGCCTATTGAGGCCGAACATGACACACGGTCGGACAAGCATGAGCGTGATCTCTACCATGAAGAAATGGGGGGATTTGTTTACACAATTCCCCACCTTCACCTATCTCAGAGCGGTAAACTTCTGGGAGAACCCACAAGGTTACCAAGGTATGTGGGGCCCAAGCTAATCCTACTGGAGCTGTCAAGGCAGCTAATCACCTATCATGAGAAGTGTATGAAAAGAAAGAAGGGAGGAACTCCATTCCCCCTCACAGTAGGTAGATACACCTACACTTCATTGGGTAAAGCCCGAGAAATGTATGCAGAGCTAGAATTGCTCAACTTAAAGCATGATTTCCCATCAAGGCCAACCTTTGACTGCCGAAGTTTCCTCCCAGGGAAAAGATCAATCCTATTCATGTCCCTGAGATCGAGGACATCTACATTGACCTGAATCATGAAATTGAGATCAGGCGAAAGGATCACTCCCGGCTGGCTGTGCAGAGATCATTCACTATGGAGTTGCCATCATCCCAAAAGATTTCCAAGAAACCGATCAGGAAATTGATCAGGTTTATCTTGACATGGATGGGGATGATTGGCCATTTGCAAACATCGACAGAAACAAGACACCCAAGACCATAGAAGAAAGGGTCCAACCTACCTTGCAGCGCACTGAACATTGGTGTAAACAAAATGGTATCATCTACCTTGGGGTATATTTCACCACTTCTCCCTTGGGAAAAGTACCCACAAGGCCCGAACACTTGCCAAAGGGAAAAGGAAAAGATAAAGTGGGAGAGCCAAGTAAATAGGAGAAAGCTCCTGAAATCCCTCCTTCCACCTCAGAGAAGATAGTGGACTTAGTGTCCCCAGATAAAGAAGGAGGAGCAGGCATTCCAATAGACACATCCACTCAGGATGTTGTCACAGCTACAACTGGCGAAGTACCAACCATTCCCTCTTTCCTCCTCCCCCTCCTCCTGTCACTCAAACAACCACTCCTTTGGTTGTGTCTTCTCCCCCATCTTCCTCCTTTCCATCTCCCACCTCTTCCATCTTCTCCTCCCTTGCGGATCTGTCCCCAGCATTTCTTCCATCATGTTGCAGATCCCTTCCACCCCCATGTCCTTCTCTACCCCTATAGTGACTCCAAATCCCGTAAGCATTGGTGTGTTGGCCTCTTTCTCCATGCCACCACCAAGTGTCTCGACACACTTCCCCATGTCCGCTACAGTTGCTCCTCCTCACACCCCCATTTCTTCTTATTCCTCTGGCCCCACTCCCATAAGTCTAGGTTGGATCTCCGACCACCTGAGCTAGCACAAGAGAAAGGTTCCCATTGCAGCTATGGACTTCTCAGTCATTCCAGCAAAGGGGCCAAAGAAACAGAAAGTGATAACTCGCTTCTCTAAAAGCTCCTCAGGTGAAAGGGTCATGGAGATAGCCTATCTGGATCCCATTAAGAAGAAAGAAGATTTGTCTCCTACAGACTTCACAGTGACCCAGGTCACAATGGGAACCTCATCAGAAAGTCTGCAAGGTGAAGCCTTGTCAGCCATGGACACCCTCTACAAGAAATTACAAGAGGCCAAAGAGGAGAAGAGAATACTTAAAGAACAGAACAAACATCTCCTTCAAGCTTTGTAGAAAATGGGCAAAGCCCTCAAGAATCGCAGCCGTGGAACTTGTTCGGGCTCTCGCCTAGGAGAACATCAACGAGTACATAAAGATTGCTGAATAGGGTACAACTATGTCATCCTGGATTGAGAAGATCCTCGAGGATGGTCAGGCAGTAATTGGAAAGTTCACCTTGTTGCACCAGAGTATAACTCGAGAAAATAAAGAGCTATAGGCAGTAGCAGGTTCCCTCTCTAAGGAACTAGATAACACCAAGTTAGATTCTGTTAGAGGAACATTCCAGATGATGATCAATTGTTCAGCTGACGACCTGTTAAAGGTCAGCATTATCGATCACCCACGGGCACACTATAAAGCTCTCACCACTTTAGATTATCGGGTGGATCAGACGGAATACATCCTGGAAAGAATAGACAAAATCAAGGAAGAAGCTTACGCAACAGTGCATAACATGGAGAAGACTAGTCTCGAAGATGTCTCCTGAGCTACTCAGTATGTCCTACGAATTGAGAGAGGTAGATGATACTTTCCAATGCTTCAAGGTGATCGTCTCTCAAGATCTGGCACAAGAGGTCACCTTCGACCGTGAGTCCATCAACAAACTCATGGCCTGCGTGACTTCGTCGGCTTTTTGATCGATGCCAATGAAGACTTCGCTGCGTTGCCCGACAAGCTCAAAATCGAGAAAGAAACTTGCAAAGTTATTCATGATCATTTCTAGGGTCCTGATCGATATCAACTTCAAGAGATGATCAACAAGTTTGTAGAGTACCGAGTGCAATGTCACATCAAATCTCCTGAGCCACCGCCGGATGCTAAGTTCGAGCCGAGGGACGATGATGAATGAGCTTCTTCCTCCTAGGATGTATTCCATTTTTGTAAAATATTTAAAAGTATGTTGGCACATGTGATGACATCATCCATGTTGCACCATGGGATGTTGTCATCCTAAAACTTGCCCCAAAGTCAACATTTGACTTTTAGATATTTTATATATATTGTAAAATATTTTGTAGTTATTGCTTGGCTTTCGTCTTCTTCTCCCCTCTCCTTCTATAAATACTTGAATACTTGTTGTATTCAAAGGTGGATAGTTTTGTATGAAAAATAGAAGTGAGGAGAGAAAGACTTTGTGCTTTCTTGTAACAGAAGAAAATATTAATACAAATATTGAGACTTTGTGCTGAATTTATGTGTTATGTGCATTAGATCTCTCTTAAGTTAGATCTGTGTTTCTTTTCTGTTAGATCTATCTCTACTTTTGTCATTTGTTCATCAGTATTGCTTTATTTGTTTATGTAAGTAAGTTTGGCTCTATTTACTACCAGCCCAAAGCATAAACCTTCTGACCTTTCTATCTTGGAATTCATTTCTTTTCTCCCTTCAGATCTATCCTTCCTCCATTCCTTCTTTCCTACCTTTCTATTCTTAGTCCGAACTACCTCTACTGGGATGAGATCCCAAACCCCCTGAAGGTAGAATACTGTAAGATTTGCACAGTTCTGCTTGATAGAATAGAAATAAACTATTTTTTCTTTGTTGTCTTAAAGAAGGGCTATGCCCTACACATTGTTAAGTCCTCTCATCCACAGATCTGCCACACGATAGATTTTCGGACCAACGGCACACGGTTGGTATAAGAAGTTTGATAGGTGGTTCTATTTCACGGTGGATCTAGTGGTTCTAAAGGTAGGGAAACATAGGAGGTTCTAGATCAGGTGGGCAAGGTCTGCGCACCAACCCCATAATATTTATATGAAGATATCTCTTCATCCTCTAGATTATAGGGGCATAGAGGATGCTATCGAGCATGTACACATGTGTGAAATATTATGGCACGTGAAAGGGATCATGAATTTTGAGTGCAAGGAAAGTCAATTTGCTACTACATTACAAGGACGTGCACACAACTAGTATAAGAAGTTTAACCCCGATAAAAATTTTGTGGATTATTCGGTCTTTGAAGTATGCTTTCTTGAAAGATTTCCATATCCCGTGTTTTAGCGGAAGAGTATAAGTGTGCTCAAGGATATTAAGTAAGGCACTACCGAGAGTGTACGTGAGTATGATGCTGTTTTAAAAGACTCCTATCTAAGATTTCTTATGATATTCATGCAAGCTAGCATGCACAATGGTTTATTGGGGGATTGATTACACCATTTAGAAGAGCACTATCACATAAGACATACATTGATCCACACAAAGCTTGGAATCATCTTTGCGTGCTAAGGCAATTGGGAGTATTGACACTGGCATTAGTCCATTCTTAGAGGCACAAATTGTAGCTATGGTAAAATAGTTAGAGAAGCTATCAACAAATTCAGCCCATGAAACACACTCAAGGATTTGGTGTATAGATTGTGAAGTGGAAGGTCACACCAAGGATAGTTTTCCTTGCAAATCTATATGCTCATTACTATTGGACTGTGAGATTTGTCATTTGAATCATGATGCTAGTCACTATCCTTTGTTACAACGTATGATAAGGAAGAATGTATCTTGTTACTATAAAATTTTGCTGGTCCATGACCCATGATACTAAAGATTTTGATTGATTGGTTAGATCTAGGATGCTATAGACATTGGGGTATGACAAACAAGCGTAATGGATAATTCTAAGGGTAATAATGAGCACCAGGATCGGGATCATAATCAAACATGCTATGACAAGAATGAGGGCGTTTTGAAGGAGGTCGTGGAAGAGGACGTGGATATCACAGTGGATATGGAGGATGAAGCCGCGGTGGAGGAAGATGTGAGTTCCCTCATGGAATCTGTTAGTGCGAAAATCACAAAGCACCCACGGATGTTGATCAGATTTCTAGGTTGATCACTCTAGCATCCAGTGTGATTGCACAACATTGAATCCTTTCTTGAGTGTGGGACTCATGAAAATGAGAAAGGAATCTCCAGAGAAGGCTGGTTCCTCTTCCTAAACTACCGCCATAAGCTATTCTAGTGCGAGGCAAGCTAATCTAATCCTAATCTAACCATGCCAAGGAGAGAGAGAGAGAGAAAAGGGAAAAAGCAGAGCCTACACTAAAACAGTGTGATACACCGAGAGAAGGAAAATGTTGAACATCTATCAAAGCGCCATGGAACAAGGAGAGGTGAGCAATGGGAAGGATGGACAGATGCATCGAGAAAACATGTTTTTGTTGCTTGAGCAGTTTGCCTGAGAACATCATTTTAATGGTAAAAGGCAAAAAACACCATTACAAAGAAGGGGAGGAGGTTCGAACTCCATTTTCAACCCTGAAGAAGAAAAGAAGGGAGGAAGAGCTGAAAAGATGAACCACCACTTTTAAAATGAGCCAAATCTAGCTTTATACAATGCATGGGTTGAGCCCAGGAGAGAGAAACACAGGAAAATGTGCAAGTAGTCCAACCATTGACCAAAACACATTCTTCATTAAAATCGGTGGTTGAAACATCACTTCTGGCCATGCTGAAGAAGAATGTAATCCATGTGCATTAAAACTGGTTGTTGAAATGTCGATTCTAGCCATCTTTGAAGAAGAAGAATGCGACCCATGTGCATTAAAACTGGTTGTTGAAACGTCAGTTCTGGCCATTACCACGTGCCAGAGATGTTTCTTGATTTTCTCTCTCCAAACTGAACCAAAATGCAAGATTGACCCTAGAATCGTGTAGATAATTTTTCCAGCTTTCCATTGATATAAAGAACGTGAAAATCGAAAGCTCTGGATCGAAAGTTATGGCGATCTGAAGATTTAGGGAAAAACAAGCCAAAACGGATTTTGAATTTTTTCCCGCGCTCTGCCACCTGGATGACACGTGTCGGGTGCTGATTGGCCACACAATTCTCTCTCCTTCCCTTTCCGTGGGTTTTCCTTTGAAAATTTTGACTTTTCTATAACTTTGGAAAATTTTCCATTTTTCCCCGCGCCCCCGCCACTTGGGACACGTGGCGTGATCTGGTTGGAGGATAGGGCGCGGGGTCATCCTTGTCTTTTAATTTTTTGGCCCAAGACTTTTGTCAAATTTTCCTAAGTCTTTCCCTGGCTCCGAACTCCCCCGCCTTAGGACACGTGTCCTATTCTGGATTCGTCAGTGGGCCTCCCGACTTTTTAGGCCACTTCACCTTTTCGCATCCCACACGTACTTTTGCCCGGATGTCCCAAAATGTCTGGGACAAATTTCTCCGAACTGCCCAATTTGGGCTTCCTTGTCCCTCTTTGCGGTGAAGACATGTGGCAAGATTTTATTTGCTCTTGGCTCTTTTGGGTTTTCACGTCCTCCGCGTACTTTTGGCCCGGATGTCCCAAACGAAAGTCCTCTGTTTCGGCCGAACGGCCGGTTCGTGTCCTCCGCGTACTTTTGTCCCAACTATCCTGGACTGCCTGGGACAAATATCTCCGAACCGCCCGAAATGGACTGACTTGCGCCAAACCGGCGATCCACGTCTCGTGGCGTACCTTTGGCCGGATGTCCCGGTAATCGAGCGAAACAAAGACTTAGGCAATTTCTTCATTTTTTCAGCCGGTTCGGTTTTTGCGCCCGCGCATCCCGATGTCCCAAGCTGTCCCGATGCTATGCAGACTACTGCGACTTTTCGGTGATTCACACCCCAATATCCCAAGCTGTCCCAAGTCTTGCTAGGCTAAGACTTAGCTGATTTTCTCTCGTATTTCAGCTCCAAGCTTGGCTTTCACATATTTTCACATTTTTAAAACTTGTTGGGTTTTCTTCTTGAACAAGAGAGTTAGAAAGAACCCAGGGGACCCCGAAACATGATTTTGGGCCTTAAATCAACCTTACTTGCTCGGGACCGAAAAATCGATGCATGTTATCAAATTTACCACAGGGGGTGAATTTTGGATAACGAGAACATGTTATAAGTGCGAGATCTCATGACCACTATAGGTTCGAATGTCCCCGAAATTTACATGTTCTTTTTGTGGAAAGAACCATAACTATGAGGAATTCCCAGGACTTATATGAACATCTCAAGTAAGCAACATAAGAAAGAGAAAAAGGTGTCGAGATGGTTAGAATCTAGTGCGCGGTAGAAGATCGGTGGATGCCCAAGATAACACGGGACCTAAGGCACTTAATAGTTAAGATTACTACATGAGTTGAAGCGACGCACACAAGAGAGGCATTACACCAAAATCCTATGATATCCAAGGAGGAGGTTTTGCATGCGAGGTACCCAGGATCTTGCTCATCGAAGGAAGTCTTTCAAGAGACCATGGAGGTCCTCGGGAATCTTCAAGGTGAGATGCACGAGTGTATAAAGGAGTAGTCGAGGAAGATGGAGTAGAAGAAAGAAGTAGAAAAACCCCCTTTGATATTGATGACATCAGAGAGGTTTGTAAAATCTTTGCAAGAGAATATTATTCCGTAGCTAGGAAATTGGTTGAAGGAATACCTGCGTGCCAACACCGAGAATGAACGAAAAATCCTACATGTAAATCTTCCCTTGATAGCATTGACTATGACAAGGAAATTACTACGAATGTTGTTGTGGATGGATGCTCTTGAGCAACATATTGATTGATATATGTGCGAGAAGTGAATGTGCGTACATTAGATGTATGGGTACAAATGGGGAGGCCTCCATTGCAGCCATCATCTAATGTGTTGTTTATGGAAAACCATACTAAGGCCACTCCCATAAGTGTTTTGATGGATGCATCTATAACCATACAAGGGGCCAAGTTCACTGGGGATTTTGAGGTACTAGCACTTGCAAAAGTAGCAGGTTATCCAAGCCTTTCTTGGATGCCCTTGGTGTTATGTGAATAATGTTGACTTGAGATTCAATAAGGCATATATCATCTTTGATAACAAGCGGGAAAGGGTTGTAATACCTTTGACAGATGGGAAGTATACACCATATGTCGAGCCTCTGAGTGAGGAGGACTTAAAAAAATCTATGTATGTGCTAGTTAGGACCCGGTGGTCAATGAGCCATCAAAGGAGGGCATCCTATAATGATAAGATTCTCATTCTATTAGTGATACTACGAGTATTGCTTGTGACAATTGGGCTAATGGTACATATGAAATAGTAGGGCGTGAGGTAAAAAGTGTGGTTACGCGCAAGAATGGACTTCATTCTGTTTGATGGATAGGTAATGCAGTACCTTGGTATACTGGGGCAGAAGATCTTCCTATATTTTTGAAAGCCATGGAAGCACAATGGAAAAATCAAATTATGAGAAGAGATATGTAAGTGTATGCCTTGTGCGGGACAACAACGCATTAGTGGGTAGTCCACAGAGATAATCTTATAGAATGGGAGGATATTGGAATCACCCTATCTACTAGGTTTTTAAGGAGCAATGCCCCCTACACAGATCTATACTTATAATGGTGATCAACTTGTTCCACATCACATTCATAAGTGTGAGAGACTCACGGACAACGGGACAAGAAGCATTACCACCTTCACTCTGGGGTGCATGATTGTACTCTACTCTACGAGGATGCGCACATGCCCGGTATATATACGCGAGAACTACATTGAGAGACTAGGAATTGTCGAATTTGACTTCAAGAATGATCCGGGACTTTGAATACTTCTCGACTAAACCTCTAGGAGAAGAAGCATAGATAATTGAAACCATGCCAGATGCAAAGTTCTATGGGTTACAACGCGTGCCCTTAGAATTAGAAGACATTGATGTCTTTCTACGAACTGGTGTGGCACTAGAAGGAATGAAGGCATTAGAAAAGAAACAACTTGCTATACATGTGGCACCATTTATGTTAATCAGTGGTGACCTATACAAGTTAAGCAAAGATGAATTATTACGTCGTTGTGTATTAGAGTATGAGTGCAAGGATATAATGGAGGAGGCACATGGTGGTATTACAGGAGGCCACTATGCAGGTGATGTAACTACCTAAAAGATCCTACTTGCTAGATTATGGTGGGAGACACTGTATAAATATTGTAAAGCGTATTGCAAAGTGTGTGACCATTGTCAGTGTCTAGGTAAATCAGCAAAAAGATGAGATGCCTTTGAGACCCATTACTAGTGCCGAAGCATTTGAGAAATGGGCCATCAAATTTTTAGGACCTATTTCACCACCAGCCAAAGGACCGGGTTGTCTTTGTATCATTACTTGTACATATTATCTCACAAGATGGGTAGAAGCAACACATACGAATTAATGTACAATGGCTACATCAGTAGGTTTCTATGGGAGAATATTCTTACAAGATATGGATGTCCTTTAAGCTTCGACAAGTGATAGGGGTACACACTTTTGAATGAAACAATCAGATCCTATTAGATGAGTTTATGGTTGCACACCATAAGACTACACCCTATCATCCTCGGGAAAATGGGACTTCGAGGCTTTCAAAGCAAGATTTTGAGCCAAACATTGACAAAAATTTGTGATGTTGGAAGAAAGGATTGGGATGATAAAGTGTCAGCTGTTCTTTGGGCATATAGAACAACTTATAAGAGATTGAAAAAAGCCACACCATTTCAGTTGGTGTTCGGTGCTGAAGCCATTCTCCCTATAGAATTTATGTTACCTTCTTCACACATTATGTGTACTGGAGGTCTAGCTAATGAGCAAGCTTTAGAAGAGCGTATTGAGAAGATGATTCAACTAGATGAGTGAAGAGCCATAACATGATGTGGTCAGAAGCAAGAAAAGGCCAGGCAGAAAGCATGGCATGACATAAACATCAGGGATAATAATTTTGAGATTGGACAAATGGTACTTCTCTATGACTCTAAGTTCTTACGCCATTCAGGGAAACTTAAGGTACATTGGCTAGGGCTGAATGTTATTACTTACATCCTTGAAACAGTCTCTTGCCAGTTAGAAGCACTAGATGGAACATGGCTAGCTAGTTACTTCAATGGGAGTAGGTGAAGCCCTACTATAAATAAGTCTTCTTGGTGTTTGTAATAAGGCAGTATTTACATTTAGATTAGGTTTCCATTCTATATTTCCTTCATCTTCGCTATGCTTTGTCAATTTAGTTTTTTTTGCTATGAAACAAGCGTGCTTGCATGCATGAAGCTAACTACAATATGGAGCATGTTGATGTGTAGCAGACTGCACATTCTTTTAGTGTGAGTGTGGTTATTGATATCAAGGTACATGACTGTTGGAACTGAAAGGTGGAAAGGAATAAGCTGCTACGGGTGTTTGTCAAAGTAAAAATATTGCTTCTCAAAAGTGACCAAGGATGGAGATGAATGAAGGAACAATATAACGTGAGGTAAGAAGAGGCCATGATAACTACTAGGATAAGGTATAGTGATGAGGTACTTGGGTGCATGGGTGTGTGATGAAGATAAGTATGCAACCATACGGTAGGAAGGCGCACTATAAGGTTATAGCTGGGGCGTGAATATGTACCGCATAGAAAGAACAAATTTGGTCAATAAATGAGAGGATATTTGGTAGGTGGAGAAGAAATAAATGCATCAAAATTGAAAATATATATAAGGATGGGATGCAAGTTCATTTTTACCATTGGGATTAAGATTATTTAAAAATATCTAAGTGTGAAGAGTGAGTAATCGATTTTAGGTGCAAAGGGTGTGAAACTAGATGTGACAAGAATATTTGTGCATAGAAGAAGCTTGCATATCTGGTGGTGAAGGGTTTGAGCAAAGCATGATGACAGAGATGAGATAGGGCACATGATTTCACCTAGGGCATGCTAACTTGAGCTAGGATTTGATTCGGGCATTGCAGAGTTGAAGAGGCAATTGTCTATAGAAGGATTGTAAGGTAAAAATGGCACCCAAGAAAGTAGCTGTAGCAGGAACAAAGAGGAAGAAGAAGGTAGTTGTAGAGGAGGAAGAGATGGCACCTGAAAGTAATTTTTCAGAAATGCAATATCCAGAGGGCATCATAGTCGGCCAGGAGTGGGATTCACATATAAGAAAAAGAAAAGTGAGTGAATATAACCACAGAGAACAAAAAGGAACTTGATGCCCTACTCAACACAAAGACAAACAAACACACGACAGATGACATGCCAATTTATGATGATGCAAGTGAGAAACTTTTGAAAATAATTGGAGTCTACCAATTATATGAGCTTCCATATTTTGGGAAGTATGAGCCTTTATACCGATGGCTCATGAGCAGAGTACATGAGGACTTTTTCTACTTTGTAGGATGCAGAGTCAGAATCTCATCCACGGCTGATCTCACAATGACAAAGTTTAAAGGCCATAGGAGAGGATATAAAGACGACCTAAAAGATAAGGACGTGATTCTAGAAACTAGGAAGGAGTTGGGATACTTGAAGGCTACTGCACAATATGGACATTGATAAAATAAATAATTTTCTAGTTGTACGAGCAACAACACATCTTATTACAAAGTTGAATGACCAAGATATGTGGTCATAGGTGAACACCATGTGGCTACATGTTGCAAAGCGCATGTTAGAAGGAGTAGTCTACAATATTGCAGGCTACATTGTAGAACAAATAGTCGAGGAAGCGCACATGGGAGGAAAAATCAGCTTTGGGGCTGTTCTATAAATCCTTTGGTATTCATGGAGATTGGAGTAATAGACGAATTGAAGGAGAAGATATGGGAATACCCCATGGAGAATAAGTCACCGATTGAAAGGTTCGAAAGTACCTATGTAAAGGTTCCATGACAGATGATGTCAAACAAAGAGTAGAGAAATGGTATGACAGGCTCCGCGCAACCTTTGAAGAAGAGTGGCGCATCCCAAAGGACCTACCTTTGGTAATAGGGAAACAAGTGCGAGTTCATTGTATATCAACATTTATGCATTACACACTTCCCAATGATAGATGGATATTAGAGCCCTTGGTGTAAATTGCCTTATGCCTTCACACGGCGAGGTACTTTTAGACATTAGTCCACATATTCATAGACACACACCACCTTAACTTCAATGCGAGAGAAGGTAGATGTGACTACCACACCTGAGAAATAAATATGTGTATCTAGGGTAAAGCGCCTATATCGAGAGGCTCATTTGAAGTATTGAGCATAAAGCCCATGAGTCTAGCCATCGGAGATATTGGGGCAGCACTAGTATACCTTAAGCTGAAGCCCAAGATGGGAAAAAATAAGTACGTGGAGAATGAGTTCACGCTCCCAAGGCCGCCAAAGGGTCAATATATAATGGAGAACATATCGATGCCTAAGCCCATAGAGAAAATTGAAGTGGACGATGAGGAGGATGAGTGGGAAGATAGTTGTGGTTTGGAGCATAGAGGTAGAAGACATCCTACGAATAAGGATGAAGTTGAGCACACGACTACACCACCTCAGCCATAAGAGGGGGATGATGAGGACTTGGATGTAGTATAAGGAGAGCACAGATTTAAGAGGGTTTTCGAGGCAAACAAGGACCCCAGGTGATACTCCACAAACGGTGCGTAGATCACCCGGACTCTCTCCACGAAGGAAACAACCACACAAAGAAGGAGGAAAATGAAGTTGAATGAGGCGGTGAAAGAGTAAGAGTAAAGTGCACCTAATTCTCCTACACTTCCGAGAGAACATAGAAGAATAAAAAGGATGAGGAATCGAAGGAAAGAGGAGAGGAAGAAAAGGGAATAGAGGAGACAACTATAGAGTGCTAGGACATGGAGACGTAAGTAAAAATTTGGAAGCTAAAGTTCCTAAGCTTAAAGCAAACGGTGTAGAAGAACGCAGTGGAGAACACATTCCACCAACCATGGGATATGTAGAGGACATGGGTAAAATTATCTGTGCCCACTTCTAGAGCACGATAGCACACAAAAGGATTTATTCGATTGGGAGCTAATGGATGAGGATATGGGTATCGTGCACACGAAAAGAAAATATCATGGTCAATGCACACCCACATGGATGAGCCTGAATTTTATGTATGCGAGGAGTCATGCATGTCGATACGGATGAAGAAGGAACCCAAGCTAGACATATGAAAGAAAAGCCTCGTCATGTCAGATGAGTAGGTCAGCAACACATTGGTGAAGGTTTCTACTGAAGTTGCAAGAAGAAACATGGAAAAAGCTGCAACGGTAAGAGTGTTGTGCTAGGAGCTAAAGACAAAGGATGCATAGAGAGATAGCACACCTAACCCAAGAGAGGGACTTAGAGAATAATAAATATACTGCATTCATCAGCATGGCGGAGGCCATTGGGGATCATGTACTGAAAGTGCACTGCATCAGTATCCAAAGTACCCGCACATTTCCCTCAGTGATGCACTATGTTAGAACTTTGGTAGACTTGGTATTGGAAGATGACACCATCAGAATGCCACAACCAAATAATCTCGAGGAAGAGGTAGAAAGGGAAAAGGTTGCAGTAGTCAGAAAGGTTGCATCATATGATGAAAAGCGTAAGCGCTTCAAGAAGAATTGGAAAAAATGGATCGGGCTTTAAATATATGAACAACTCCAGAGGCATTGATCAACATAAAGACTTTGGAAGAAGATAATGAAGTCGAGAAGGCTATGAGGGATAATACCTTGGGCTGTGTAGAGAGGTTACCTATTATAAAACAAAATCATGAGGCCCTGGTAGATGAAGCCACAAGAGCCACACAAGGAAATATTAAATGAGCCGCATAAGGATGTAATGGAGGAAGAATGGCTGCAATGTCCAACATTATTTTGGTCTTGCATTGTGTGAAAGGTGAAGCAATGCAAGATGAAATTGAATCCATTGTTGTGGACATTGCAAAGAAATCAAATAAGGATCTCACCAAGTGGCAGACCTTAGAGGCTGAAATAAAGGAGGAGTATCCAGAGTTGATCCTTCAAGATGAGACAGATGAGGCTGCCACATAAAATCATTCTTTATTCATTCAAATTCTTTCTGATTATTTCTATTTTAACAAAAAAATTTGGAGATACTCATTTTCGGGGCGACAATGTGATTAGTGTGGGGTAATGTTGATTAGAGAACACTTGACAGAACTCACACAAGAATTCCGCGTGGGAAAACAAGCCAGGTTCAAGGGCACAAAGGGATAGGAAATACCCACACGTGAAGGACAATTAAGCATTTAGGACTTATATATTTTGAGCATGAAGATCTATTTTTAGAAGATGGCGTGCAGAACACACCAATGATGCAGAGACGTGCATGCCACAAACTTTCTATTTCGAAGGACCGGATTCAAAGCACTTTTGCATGGAGATAGTCCAAGAATAGGATTGTCACCTAAGTTAACTATCGAAGTAGTATATAGATAACACACTTTCATGTGTGACTATTCATGAAAATGGCATGTGGCTATTAATAGCATGCGGCATGAAGGAAAGTTCCCACCCTATATATATGTAGTGAATTACCTAGTAGGGAGATGATGGATATAGAGAGATAGATAATATAGTGTGTGTGTGTGTGTGAGGGATACATATACGAGAGACTGTATATGTTTCTAGATTACCGTATCATATCCATGCACACATTAGCATAGATTTCTAGTATTGTAAGATGATTTTGTATTATTGTGATAATTAAAAGATGGAAGATATTGAATGAACCTAAATGTCATCCTGTGTGTAATTGGGTAGTGCATGTTCTTATTTCTATCATGATTATTATTTAAATCTATTCTTTTCTAGATCTAGATATGTCATGCAATTGTATAATGATGTATTAGTTATGGATCGTATGTTGTAAGTCTTCATCATGTTAACATTCTTGTATAACAACCCTAAAGAGGGACTGGTATCTTTGTGCGCTTTGGGTGAGCACTCGGTCTATCTTTGAGTGATGTGCCAACGCATCTAGGGTATTATCTAGTGAATTCTAGTATGCATCATGTGAGACATGTTTTCTCAAGTATTTAAGGTACTTTTGGGCATCTTGGAAGCATATCCATGGTGTCGATCCACTTGGTCTAGGTCTAAACTAGGTCTAAACTAGGTCTAATCCTAGTGTCGGAGGCCTAATAAGGCATGATAATAACTTACAGTGTGTATGAGATCTTGAGGTCACTCATGGAGGTATGTTATGTTTTTTCCATCATGTAGACACAATTTTTAGAGGCTTCAAGCATGGTTACAATGCTAGTTTAGTTTCTTTTGACTTAGAACATGCAACATTATAAGGCCTAGTCATGCAAATGAGACCAGTCATGAAGATGCGAGAGATATTTATAAGTTAGTGATTATTTGAGATGTTATAAATGTGTGTGGTGATGTTGTGGGGAAAATTTTAGGTTGTCATGATGAGAATTTTGTAATTTATGAGGTTTAAACAAAAACAAGGTTCTTGAGAGTGTATTTTCTAGCTCAAATTGAGAGAAATTTTCATGGTTGGAACATGTAAGGTTTTCATGGGAAGATGAACCTTTCAGGTATGTTGGGAATGAATTTAAAAATATTTCAAATTTTTAATGAGGTCAAATGAGACAAGTGGATTCTTATGGCTTTTAAACCCTAGGTTGAGAGTAGTAGGAGAAATCTTATTGGTATGGAAACAAAATGTATTGGTCTTACTAATGTGATGATTTGATTTTATATATGTAGTCATTGTTTACAATCAATACCTCTTTTGAACCCCAATCATGACAAAATATCACCCAACATATGTTGGGCACTCACTCAAGGTGCACGTAGGTGCCAAGCCCCTCCTTTATGTGAGCTTTGCAAGAGAGTCCTGCCATTAATGGAGGATTATTTGCAGAAATATAAGTACATGCATCTACTTTAAAGGAAGAAGATATAACTAACAAATCTACACACCAATGCATCACAAAAGGTAAATAAACATTGTTGAAGCACAAGAACCATATACGAGTCATGAAAATCCAAATAACATGAGGGTTTACACCCATAAACAAGATGTGAAAAATAGATCCATATATATATTGATTTAAAATATTTTCTAGTAGCCACACTACATTCAAAAGGGTCATCTTAGACCATATACATCAAATGAAAGAGATCCAACCTCTCGAAACTAATTTTATCAGAGACCCTAACTATGCTTTCCCCATTATAACCCTTGTTATACAAACCCCAACACCCATACATATGTTAATGGTATCCTTACAACCCTCTAGCACGAGACTCTAAACCCTAGCCTCATGAGCTCAAAATCCTTGCATTACATAACATTCTTGCAACACCTCATTACTCCTTCTTCTCTTAGCATTCCCATACTCTCTAGTGATTTCACACTACCTTTCCTCCCTCATTCTTATTTTGTCCTCCAAGCACTTTATTTCAAATAGGATCATGTTCATGGCATTAATTATCTCATTGGAAGATCACGTGCCAAGTGTCAATGTGGTCCTCCATAGGTGAATGCTTATCCTCTTTGCAAAACCTTCCACTAGATTTTAATGATTCCTCTAGGGATATTCCTGCATGGAATATCTTTTCTTGGTCTCAAGGTTCCCAGTGGCACATTATCCTCTTATCCCACCTAGTCAAGTTGTCACAATTTTCTTCAAGTGACTCCATGATGTTGAATATGGCTAAGTCCTTTAAACACTTGTTTTGCCTTTCATGCGCATTTGGTTTAACTTAAACCCTTTTCCTTGTGCTTTTCCATGAGCACCCTTCTATTTATTGGTCTTGTGTGCATGCTTGCCTCTTGGTACTTAGCCAATATTAAGGGTCTAACATCACCCCACACTGAACATGTGTTCTCTGTACTTGGAAACATTCTGCTCCTTCAATGAATAAATAATAGTGGAATAGACATAATCTAAATAAAGAATGGAAGAATATGCTACTACTACATGAGGAGTGTGGAATTTCTTCTTCACATGAATAGTCCTCAATCTTCTCCTAATAATCTACTTCTCCCTACGCATGCTAAAGTAGGTCACCCACTAATGTGCTTACTTCATCGAAAAATTAGTTCATCACTCTTGCTTTCATCATATCTTACCTAATAACTTCCTATAACACTTGTTAAGATTTCCTAGCGCATCCATCCTGTGAGTGACTTGGGGGTATAGTTCCTTTGACTATTCTTAATCGAACCCCTCACAGGTTTTGATTTCTTTAAATACTTCTCAACTTTGGCTAAGATCTTATCACACTCCACCTATTACCTTTGTTCTTTTCCTAAAATTCTTTCATATCCACCTCATGTAGTAAGATTTGAACATCCTCATTTTAGACAATAGAACAAGTCAATTTTTTTTTTGATAATTGCATATTCTCTGGTTCTAAATACATAATTTAGAACTCACAATTCAAATAACCATTTATATAAGTGAGGCAACCATATGCATGTAATGACTGAGTACCTCCGATCTATTCATTCCATGACTCCGGTAAATCTACCGATCTATTCATGAGTAATAAGAGTCGGTGTTTTCATTTAACACATTATCTTAATTTGCGGTTCTCTTCCCTAATCCGGGATTGAGAATCTCAAGTCAAGGAATCTTTCGAATAATTTTACCATTATTCATCGGCATCTCATCCCTTAGACTAGGTGAATTTTAGACAACTAGAAAATCAGCTAAGTCCTTTGCGATACTTTGGCCAAAGATTTGAAACATCGTGTTCATGTCTCGTATTATACCTTAATGGCATACTCGTGTAATCCTGGAATCGTCCTTCACCCCATTCATATGTTATATAGAATGTCTTATCAATTACTTCATCGAGTCCTTCCTTTCCCCGAATCACTAGGGATTGGATTAACAAGGTGATAATGCTATATGGATGCCCATGAGGATTAGGGATATGATGACATAGTGGTTCAACCTTAATTCAAAGAAGTGTGTCATGATACTCCCAAATCTCTAGGCAGCCTTATATCATGACCACGTTCTTAATCGGTCCCGAGCTAACTCGTCACTGCGAAATCAAGTGTAAATCTTAGCGATCAATGCAGTTTGGTATTGTCGCCATAAGTCATACTGCATTATTGTAACTTCGAGAAGATCCTAATCTTCTCGGAGGTACAACTTTCTCCTATAACTGACTTATGTGATCAACTTTAAATCCGCCTCAAAAGATCTACTCATTATCCATTCTCTGCACTACCACTAGGGTTTAAATTACTTTTAAAGACTTTTTCCCTAAGGTTAGCCTTTCCAAATCCTGGATTCTTCGTCTTAAGACGACCCTCCTCTATAAAAACCCATTACATGGTAGAGGTATTATTTCAGTTCTCATCTTGGAGTCATTAGAATACACTTGTTTCTCCTCAACGAATGGACAATATCTCATAACCTTTGCTTGAGATTGCCTTGAACTCCATTTGTTTGCATATCAGTTCTCTTAATTGAATTTATATCATACTTTTTAGTATAAAGATATAAATGATTAAGAATCCAATTTAATATTGCCTGTCAATTCATACTTAGGACTAGGGATTAGTAATTTAATCCGGCTTTGTTTATCGTTCACTTTTAGGCTCACTTTTAACCTATCTTCTAGAAAGACAAATATTTAATTCCAATATTGCTTTTGCTTAGAACAGATTAGAACTTCTAAATACTCATAAGAATTCAATCTCATTTTTCTTGCAAGCTTCCATTGTCAATCACAAAAGCATCCATATTATACAATGATAACAATGCCCCTTCGTTACATAAACCGAAGAAGGTCAACTTTCAAAATTGAATACAACATATGTGTATCAAACACTTATTTCCATTCCTTTCAAAACTATACAATTACATTTTATGCAACAAAGATACTTGATACAATGCTTAACGGAAAAGAAACATCTTTTCTCATATATTCCATCTATAAAATCAAGATGCAATTTATTATAAATCAAATAAACAATCTGATCGATAGTCACATGTGGTTACGATCTGCATTGCTTTTACCTCTTACAGCAACCATCTGCAAAAATAGTCAACATGAGCCACCTTCAATGAACCAGAGCATGATAAGCACTAACTTTTAAAACAATTGCAATCCATCAATTGTTTTCATTAAACACCCACTGTTTAAATGAGATCAAATATCCAAATAAGTAAACATATTCAGACTATGTCCTTGTAATGAATGATTACAAATATGTAACTCTATCATTATTACAAATAGTCTTATTCACTTTCTAATATTTCATCAAATATTAAAAGAATCAAGGAACGAATGTATGTACATGCAACAATCATTGAATCCAAAATCACAACATTGGTCGATCGTTTCATTCTTCCAAAAGGGAACAACATAACAATTCAGAATTCGCCAAGATGTGAGTTCCCTCATGGGCTACTGTTAGTGCAAAATCACGGCACCCACGGATGTTGATCAGATTTCTAGGTTGATCACTCTAGCATCCAAAGTGTGATTGCACAACATTGAATCCTTTCTTGAGTGTGGGACTCATGAAAATGAGAAAGGAATCTCCAGAGAAGGCTGGTTCCTCTTCCTAAACTACCGCCATACAAGCTATTAAGCTATTCTAGTGCAAGGAGAGCTAATCTAATCCTAATCTAACCATGCCAAGGAGACAAAGAGAGAGAGAGGGAAAAGGGAAACATGCATCAGCCTACACTAAAAAAGTGATACACCAGAGAAGGAAAATGTTGAACATCTATCAAAAACCGCCATGGAACAAGGAGAGGTGAGCAATGAGGAAGGATGGACAGATGCATCACGTAAAACATGTTTTTGTTGCTTTGAAGTTTACCTGGTAATAACATCATTTCAATGGTAAAAGGCAAAAACACCATTACAGAGAAGGGGAGGAGGTTTGAACTCCATTTTCAACCCGAAGAAGAAAAGAAGGGAGGGAAGAGCTGAAAAGATGAACCACCACTTAAAAAAATGAGCCAAATCTAGCTTTATACAATGCATGGGTCGAGCCTGGAGAGAGAAACACAGGAAAATGTGCAAGCAGTCCAACCATTGACCAAAACACATTCTTCATTAAAATCGGTGGTTGAAACATCACTTCTGGCCATGCTGAAGAAGAATGTGACCCATGTGCATTAAAACTGGTTGTTGAAATGTCAGTTCTGGCCATGTTGAAGAAGAATGCGACCCATGTGCATTAAAACTGGTTGTTGAAATGTCAGTTCTGGCCATTACCACGTGCCAGAGATGTTTCTTGATTTTCTCTCTCCAAACTGAACCAAAATGCAAGATTGACCCTAGAATCGTGTAGATAATTTTTCCAGCTTTCCATTGATATAAAGAACGTGAAAATCGAGCTCTGGATCGAAAGTTATGGCGATCTGAAGATTTAGGGAAAAACAAGCCAAAACGGATTTTGAATTTTTTTCCCGCGCTCTGCCACCTGGATGACACGTGTCGGGTGCTGATTGGCCACACAATTCTCTCTCCTTCCCTTTCCGTGGGTTTTCCTTTGAAAATTTTGACTTTTCTATAACTTTGGAAAATTTTCCATTTTTTCCCCGCGCCCCACCACTTGGGACACGTGGCGTGATCTGGTTGGAGGATAGGGCGCGGGGTCATCCTTGTCTTTTAATTTTTTGGCCCAAGACTTTTGTCAAATTTTCCTAAGTCTTTCCCTGGCTCGAACTCCCCCGCCTTAGGACACGTGTCCTATTCTCGATTCGTCCGTGGGCCTCCAGGACTTTTCCGGCCACTTCACCTTTTCGCATCCCACACGTACTTTTGGCCCGGATGTCCCAAACTGTCTGGGACAAATTTCTCTGAACCGCCCAATTTGGGCTTCCTTGTCCCTCTTTACGGTGAAGACACGTGGCAAGATTTGATTTGCTCTTGGCTCTTTTGGGTTTTCACGTCCTCGCGTACTTTTGGCCCGGATGTCCCAAACGAAAGTGCTCTGTTTCCCGAAGCTTGGCGGTTCGTGTCCTCCGCGTACTTTTGTCCCAACTATCCTGGGTGCACTGGGACAAATCTCTCGAACCACCCGAAATGGGTGACTTGCGCCAAACCGGCCGATCCACGTCTCGCGTACCTTTGGCCCGGATGTCCCCGTCGAGCGAAACAAAGACTTAGGCAATTTCTTCATTTTTTCACCGGTTCGGTTTTTGCGCCCGCGCATCCCGATGTCCCAAGCGTCCCCGAGATGCTATGCGAGACTACCCGGCGGCTTTTTGGTGATTCACACCCCAATATCCCAACCTGTCCCAAGTCTTGCCTAGGCTAAGACTTAGCCGATTTTCTCTGTATTTCAGCTCCAAGCTTGGCTTTCACATATTTTCACATTTTTAAAACTTGTTGGGTTTTCTTCTTGAACAAGAGAGTTAGAAAGAACCCGAGGGGACCCCAGAAACATGATTTTGGGCCTTAAATCAACCTTACTTGCTCGGGACCGAAAAATCGATGCATGTTATCAAATTTACCCAGGGGTGAATTTTGGATAACAGAACATGTTATAAGTGCGAGATCTCATGACCACTATAGGTTCGAATGTCCCCAGAAATTTACATGTTCTTTTTGTGGAAAGAACCATAACTATGAGGAATTCCCAGGACTTATATGAACATCTCGAAGCAACATAAGAAAGAAAAAAAGGTGTCGAGATGGTTAGAATATAGTGCGCGGTAGAAGATCGGTGGATGCCCAAGATAACACCGGGACCTAAGGCACTAATAGTTAAGATTACTACATGAGTTGAAGCGACGCACACAAGAGAGGCATTACACCAAAATCCTATGATATCCAAGGAGGAGGTTTTGCATGCAAGGTACCCAGATCTTGCTCATCAGAAGGAAGTCTTTCAAGAGACCATGGAGGTCCTCAGGAATCTTCAAGGTGAGATGCAGTGTTTAAAGGAGTAGTCAAGGAAGATGGAGTAGAAGAAAGAAGTAGAAAAAACCCCTTTGATATTGATGACATCAGAGAGGTTTGTAAAATCTTTGCCAAGAGAATATTATTCCGTAGCTAGGAAATTGGTTGGGGAATACCCTGCGTGCCAACACGAGAATGAACGAAAAATCCTACATGTAAATCTTCCCCTTGATAGCATTGACTATGACAAGGAAATTACTCTGAATGTTGTTGTGGATGGATGCTCACTGCTTGAGCAACATATTGATTGATATATGTGCAGAAGTGAATGTGCGTACATTAGATGTATGGGTACAAATGGGGAGGCCTCCATTGCAGCCATCATCTAATGTGTTGTTTATGGAAAACCATACTAAGGCCACTCCCATAAGTGTTTTGATGGATGCATCTATAACCATACAAGGGCCAAGTTCACTTTGGGATTTTGAGGTACTAGCACTTGCAAAAGTAGACAGTTATCCAGCCTTTCTTGGATGCCCTTGGTGTTATGTGAATAATGTTGACTTGAGATTCAATAAGGCATATATCATCTTTGATAACAAGCGAGGAAAGGGTTGTAATACCTTTGTGAGATGGGAAGTATACACCATATGTTGAGCCTCGAGTGAGGAGGACTTAAAAAATCTATGTATGTGCTAGTTAGGACCCAGTGGTCAATGAGCCATCAAAGGAGGGCATCCTATAATGATAAGATTCTCATTCTATTAGTGATACTACGAGTATTGCTTGTGACAATTGGGCTAATGGTACATATGAAATAGTAGGGCGTGAGGTAAAAGTGTGGTTATTACGCGCAAGAATGGACTTCATTCTTTGATGGATAGGTAATGCAAGTACCTTGGTATATCAAGGCGAGAAGATCTTCCTATATTTTTGAAAGCCATGGAAGCACAATGGAAAAATCAAATTATGAGAAGAGATATGTAAGTGTATGCCTTGTGCGGACAACAACGCATTAGTGGGTAGTCCACGAGAGATAATCTTATAGAATGGGAGGATATTGGAATCACCTATCTACTAGGTTTTTAAGGAGCAATGCCCCTACACGAGATCTATACTTATAATGGTGATCAACTTGTTCACACATCACATTCATAAGTGTGAGAGACTCGGACAACGGGACAGGAAGCATTACCACCTTCACTCTGGGTGCATAGATTGTACTCTACTCTACAAGGATGCGCACACGCCTGGTATATATACGCAGAACTACATTGAGAGACTAGGAATTGTAATTTGACTTCAAGAATGATCCAGACTTTGAATACTTCTCGACTAAACCTCTAGAGAAGAAGCATAGATAATGAAACCATGCGAGATGCAAAGTTCTATGGGTTACAACGCGTGCCCTCTTTAGAATTAGAAGACATTGATGTCTTTTCTACGAACCGGTGTGGCACTAGAAGGAATGAAGGCATTAGAAAAGAAACAACTTGCTATACATGTGGCACCATTTATGTTAATCGGTGGTGACCTATACAAGTTAAGCAAAGATGAATTATTACATCGTTGTGTATTAGAGTATGAGTGCAAGGATATAATGGAGGAGGCACATGGTGGTATTACAGAGGCCACTATGCGTGGTGATGTAACTACCTAAAAGATCCTACTTGCTAGATTATGGTGGGAGAAAGCTGTATAAATATTGTAAAGCGTATTGCAAAGTGTGTGACCATTGTCAATGTCTAGGTAAATCAGCAAAAAAAAAGATGAGATGCCTTTGAGACCCATTACTAGTGCCAAGCATTTGAGAAATGGGCCATCAAATTTTTAGGACCTATTTCACCAAAGCATGCAAAGGATTTGGTTGTCTTTGTATCATTACTTGTACATATTATCTCACAAGATGGGTAGAAGCAACACATACGAATTAATGTACAATGGCTACATCAGGTAGGTTTCTATGGGAGAATATTCTTACAAGATATGGATGTCCTTTAAGCTTGACAAGTGATAGGGGTACACACTTTTGAATGAAACAATCGGGATCCTATTAGATGAGTTTATGGTTGCACACCATAAGACTACACCCTATCATCCTCGGGAAAATGGGACTTCCGAGGCTTTCAAAGCAAGATTTTGAGCCAAACATTGACAAAAGTTTGTGATGTTGGAAGAAAGGATTGGGATGATAAAGTGTCACCTGTTCTTTGGGCATATAGAACAACTTATAAGAGATTGAAAAAAGCCACACCATTTCGGTTGGTGTTCGGTGCTTTCAAGCCATTCTCCCTATAGAATTTATGTTACCTTCTTCACACATTATGTGTACTTTGGAGGTCTAGCTAATGAGCAAGCTTTAGAAGAGCGTATTGAGAAGATGATTCAACTAGATGAGTGAAGAGCCATAACATGATGTGGTCGAAGCAAGAAAAGGCCAAAGCGAGAAAGCATGGCATGACATAAACATCGGGGATAATAATTTTGAGATTGGACAAATGGTACTTCTCTATGACTCTAAGTTCTTACGCCATTCGAGGAAACTTAAGGTACATTGGCTAGGGTTGTATGTTATTACTTACATCCTTGAAAGAGTCTCTTGCCGCTTAGAAGCACTAGATGGAACATGGCTAGCTAGTTACTTCAATGGGAGTAGGTGAAGCCCTACTATAAATAAGTCTTCTTGGTGTTTGTAATAAGGCAAAAGTATTTACATTTAGATTAGGTTTCCATTCTATATTTCCTTCATCTTCGCTATGCTTTGTCAATTTAGTTTTTTTGCTATGAAACAAGCATGCTTGCATGCATGAAGCTAACTACAATATGGAGCATGTTGATGTGTAGCAGATCGCACATTCTTTTAGTGTGAGTGTGGTTATTGATATCAAGGTACATGAATGTTGGAACCGAAAGGTGGAAAGGAATAAGTCTGCTACGGGTGTTTGTCAAAGTAAAAATATTTCTTCTCAAAAGTGACCAAGGATGGAGATGAATGAAGGAACAATATAACGTGAGGTAAGAAGAGGCCATGATAACTACTAGGATTAGTTATAGTGATGAGGTACTTGGGTGCATGGGTGTGTGATGAAGATAAGTATGCAACCATACGGTAGGAAGGCGCACTATAAGGTTATAGCTAGGGCGTGAATATGTACCCCATAGAAAGAACAAATTTGGTCAATAAATGAGAGGATATTTGGTAGGTGGAGAAGAAATAAATGCATCAAAAATTGAAAATATATATAAGGATGGGATGCAAGTTCATTTTTACCATTGGGATTAAGATTATTTAAAAATATCTAAGTGTGAAGAGTGAGTAATCGATTTTAGGTGCAAAGGGTGTGAAACTAGATGTGACAAGAATATTTGTGCATAGAAGAAGCTTCAGTATATCCGGTGGTGAAGGGTTTGAGCAAAGCATGATGACGAGAGATGAGATAGGGCACATGATTTCACCTAGGGCATGCTAACTTGAGCTAGGATTTGATTCGGGCATTGCACGAGTTGAAGAGGCAATTGTCTATAGAAGGATTGTAAGGTAAAAATGGCACCCAAGAGAAAGTAGGCTGTAGCGGGAACAAAGAGGAAGAAGAAGGTAGTTGTAGAGGAGGAAGAGATGGCACTGAAAGTAATTATTCAAATGCAATATCGAAAGGGCATCATAGTCAGCCAGGAGTGGGATTCACATATAAGAAAAAGAAAAGTGAGTGAGTATAACCACAGAGAACAAAAAGGAACTTGATGCCCTACTCAACACAAAGACAAACAAACACACGACAGATGACATGCCAGTTTATGATGATGCAAGTGAGAAACTTCTGAAAATAATTGGAGTCTACCAATTATATGAGCTTCCATATTTTGGGAAGTATGATCCTTTATACCAATGGCTCATGAGCAGAGTACATGAGGACTTTTTCTACTTTGTAGGATGTAGAGTCAAAATCTCATCCACGCTGATCTCCACAATGACAAAGGTTTAAAGGCCATAGGAGAGGATATAAAGACTGACCTAACAGATAAGGCCGTGATTCTAGAAACTAGGAAGGAGTTGGGATACTTGAAGGGTCTGCACATTATGGACATTGATAAAATAAATAATTTTCTAGTTGTACAAGCAACAACACATCTTGTTACAAAGTTGAATGACCAAGAGATGTGGTCATAGGTGAACACCATGTGGCTACATGTTGCAAAGCAAATGTCAGAAGGAGTAGTCTACAATATTATAGGCTACATTGTAGAACAACTAGTCGAGGAAGCGCACATGGGAGGAAAAATCAGCTTTGGGGCTGTTCTATCGTCCTTTGGTATTCATGGAGATTGGAGTAATAGACGAATTGAAGGAGAAGATATGGGAATACCCCATGGAGAATAAGTCACCAGTTGAAAGGTTCAGAAAGTACCTATGTAAAGGTTCCATGACTAGATGATGTCAAACAAAGAGTAGAGAAATGGTATGACAGGCTCCGCACAACCTTTGAAGAAGAGTGGCGCATCCCAAAGGACATACCTTCAGTAATAGGGAAACAAGTGCAGTTCATTGTATATCAACATTTATGCATTACACACTTCCCAATGATAGATGGATATTAGAGCCCTTGGTGCAAATTGCCTTATGCCTTCACAACGAGGTACTTTTAAACATTAGTCCACATATTCATAGACACACACCACCTTAACTTCAATGCAGAGAAGGTAGACTGTGACTACCACACCCTGAGAAATAAATATGTGTATCTAGGGTAAAGCGCATATATTGAGAGGCTCATTTCAGAAGTATTGAGCATAAAGCCCATGAGTCTAGCCATCAGAGATATTGGGGCAGCACTAATATACCTTAAGCCAAGCCCAAGATGGGAAAAAATAAGTACGTGGAGAATGAGTTCACGCTCCCAAGGCCGCCGCCAAAGGGTCAATATATAATGGAGAACATATCGATGCCTAAGCCATATAGAGAAAATTGAAGTGGACGATGAGGAGGATGAGTGGGAAGATAGTTGTGGTTTGGAGCATAGAGGTAGAAGACATCCTACGAATAAGGATGAAGTTGAGCACACGACTACACCACCTCAAAGCCATAAGAGGGGATGATGAGGACTTGGATGTAGTATAAGGAGAGCACAGATTTAAGAGGGTTTTCGTGCAAACAAGGACCCAAGGTGATACTCCACAAACAAGGCGTAGATCACCCGACACTCTCCACGAAGGAAACAACCACACAAAGAAGGAGGAAAATGAAGTTGAATGAGGGTGAAAGAGTAAGAGTAAAGTGCACCTAATTCTCCTACACTTCCAGAGAACATAGAAGAATAAAAAGGATGAGGAATCGAAGGAAAGAGGAGAGGAAGAAAAGGGAATAGAGGAGACAACTATAGAGACTGCTAGGACATGGAGACGTAAGTAAAAAATTTGGAAGCTAAAGTTCCTAAGCAGCAACGGTGTAGAAGAACGAGTGGAGAACACATTCCACCAACCATGGGATATGTAGAGGACATGGGTAAAATTATCTGTGCCCACTTCTAGAGCACGATAGCACAAAAGGATTTATTCGATTGGGAGCTAATGGATGAGGATATGGTGACTGTGCACACTTGAAAATATCATGGTCAATGCACACCCACATGGATGATCTTGACTTTTATGTATGCGAGGATTCATGCATGTCGATACGGATGAAGAAGGAACCCAAGCTAGACATATGAAAGAAAAGCCTCTGTCATGTCGATGAGTAGGTCAAGCAACACATTGGTGAAGGTTTGATTGAAGTTGCAAGAAGAAACATGGAAAAAGTCTGCAACGGTAAGAGTGTTGTGCTAGGAGCTAAAGACAAAGGATGCGAGAGATAGCACACCTAACCCAAGAGAGGGACATAGAGAATAATAAATATACATGCATTCATCAAAGCATGGCGGAGGCCATTGGGGATCATGTAATGAAAGTGCACCGCATCGGTATCCAAAGTACTGCACATTTCCCTCTATGATGCACTATGTTAGAACTTTGGTAGAATTGGTATTGGAAGATGACACCATCAGAATTCCACAACTAAATAATCTCGAGGAAGAGGTAGAAAGGGAAAATGTTACAAAGTAAGAAAGGTTGCATCATATGATGAAAACTCGTAAGCGCTTCAAGAAGAATTGGAAAAAATGGATCAAAGCTTTAAATATATGAACAACTCCAGAGGCATTGATCAACATAAAGACTTTGGAAGAAGATAATGAAGTCCGAGAGAAGGCTATGAGGGATAATACCTTGGGCTGTGTAGAGAGGTTACCTATTATAAAACAAAATCATGAGGCCCCTGTAGCATTGCACAGACAAGAGCCACACAAGGAAATATTAAATGAGCCGCATAAGGATGTAATGGAGGGAAGAATGGCTGCAATGTCCAACATTATTTTGGTCTTGCATTGTGTGAAAGGTGAAGCAATGCAAGATGAAATTGAATCCATTGTTGTGGACATTCAGCAAAGAAATCAAATAAGGATCTCACCAAGTGGCGAGACCTTAGAGGCTGAAATAAAGGAGGAGTATCCGAGTTGATCCTTCAAGATGAGACAGATGAGGCTGCCACATAAAATCATTCTTTATTCATTCAAATTCTTTCGATTATTTCTATTTTAACAAAAAAATTTGGAGATACTCATTTTCGGGCGACAATGTGATTAGTGTGGGGTAATGTTGATTAGAGAACACTTGAGAACTCACACAAGAATTCGCGTGGGAAAACAAGCCAGGTTCAAGGGCACAAAGGGATAGGAAATACCCGCACGTGAAGGACAATTAAGCATTTAGGACTATATATTTTTGAGCATGAAGATCTATTTTTAGAAGATGGCGTGCGAGAACACACCAATGATGCAGTAGAGACGTGCATGCCACAAACTTTCTATTTCAAGGACCGGATTCAAAGCACTTTTGCATGGAGATAGTCCAAGAATAGGATTGTCACCTAAGTTAACTATCAAAGTAGTATATAGATAACACACTTTCATGTGTGACTATTCATGAAAATGGCATGTGGCTATTAATAGCATGCGGCGTGAAGGGAAAGTTCCCACCCTATATATATGTAGTGAATTACCTAGTAGGAGATGATGGATATAGAGAGATAGATAATATAGTGTGTGTGTGTGTGTGAGGGATACATATACGAGACACTTTTGTATATGTTTCTAGATTACCGTATCATATCCATGCACACATTAGCATAGATTTCTAGTATTGTAAGATGATTTTGTATTATTGTGATAATTAAAAGATGGAAGATATTGAATGAACCTAAATGTCATCCCTGTGTGTAATTGGGTAGTGCATGTTCTTATTTCTATCATGATTATTATTTAAATCTATTCTTTTCTAGATCTAGATATGTCATGCACTGTATAATGATGTATTAGTTATGGATCTGTATGTTGTAAGTCTTCATCATGTTAACATTCTTGTATAACAACCCTAAAGAGGGACCTGGTATCTTTGTGCGCTTTGGGTGAGCACTCAGTCTATGCTGAGTGATGTGCCAACGCATCTAGGGTATTATCTAGTGAATTCTAGTATGCATCATGTGAGACATGTTTTCTCAAGTATTTAAGGTACTTTTGGGCATCTTGGAAGCATATCCATGGTGTCAGTCCACTTGGTCTAGGTCTAAACTAGGTCTAAACTAGGTCTAATCCTAGTGTCTGGAGGCCTAATAAGGCATGATAATAACTTACAGGTGTGTATGAGATCTTGAGGTCACTCATGGAGATATGTTATGTTTTTTCCATCATGTAGACACAATTTTTAGAGGCTTCAAGCATGGTTACAATGCTAGTTTAGTTTCTTTTGACTTAGAACATGCAACATTATAAGGCCTAGTCATGCAAATGAGACAGGTCATGAAGATGCAGTAGATATTTATAAGTTAGTGATTATTTGAGATGTTATAAATGTGTGTGGTGATGTTGTGGGGAAAATTTTAGGTTGTCATGATGAGAATTTTGTAATTTATGAGGTTTAAACAAAAACAAGGTTCTTGAGAGTGTATTTTCTAGCTCAAATTGAGAGAAATTTTCATGGTTGGAACATGTAAGGTTTTCATGGGAAGATGAACCTTTCGGGTATGTTGGGAATGAATTTAAAAATATTTCAAATTTTTAATGAGGTCAAATGAGACAAGTGGATTCTTATGGCTTTTAAACCCTAGGTTGAGAGTAGTAGGAGAAATCTTATTGGTATGGAAACAAAATGTATTGGTCTTACTAATGTGATGATTTGATTTTATATATGTAGTCATTGTTTACAATCAATACCTCTTTTGAACCCCAATCATGACAAAATATCACCCAACATATGTTGGGCACTCACTCAAGGTGCACGAGGTGCCAAGCCCCTCCTTTATGTGAGCTTTGCAAGAGAGTTCCGCCATTAATGGAGGATTATTTGCAAAATATAAGTACATGCATCTACTTAAAAGGAAGAAGATATAACTAACAAATCTACACATCAATGCATCACAAAAGGTAAATAAACATTGTATGAAGCACAAGGAACCATATACGAGTCATGAAAATCCAAATAACATGAGGGTTTACACCCATAAACAGGATGTGAAAAATAGATCCATATATATATTGATTTAAAATATTTTCTAGTAGCCACACTACATTCAAAAGGGTCATCTTAGACCATATACATCAAATGAAAGAGATCCAACCTCTCGAAACTAATTTTATCGAGACCCTAACTATGCTTTCCCCATTATAACCCTAGTTATAGACCCCAACACCCATACATATGTTAATGATATCCTTTACAAACCTCCAAAGCATCGAGATCTCTAAACCCCAGCCTCATGAGCTCAAAATCCTTGCATTACATAACATTCTTGCAACACCTCATTGCCCTCCTTCTTCTCTTAGCATTCCCATACTCTCTAGCGCCTTTGCACTACCTTTTCCCTCATTCTTCTTTTGTTCCAAGCACTATTTCAAATAGGATCAATGTTCGCTGGCATTAATTATCTCATTGGAAGATCACGTGCCAAGTGTCAATGTGGTCCTCCATAGGTGAATGCTTATCCTCTTTCAAAACCTTCCACCGATTTTAATGATTCTCTAGGGATATTCCCGCATGGAATATCCTTTTCTTGGTCTCCAAGGTTCCAGGCTGGCACATTATCCTCTTATCCCACCCAGTCAAGTTGTCACAATTTTCTTCAAGTGACTCCATGATGTTGAATATGGCTAAGTCCTTTAAACACTTGTTTTGCCTCTTGTGCGCACCTTGGTTTAACTTAAACCCTTTTCCTATGTGCTTTTCCCTGAGCACCCTTCTATTTATTGGTCTTGTGTGCACGCCTCTTGGTACTTAGCCAATATTTAGGGTCCAACATCACCCCACACTACATGTGTTCTCTCCGTCCTTGGAAACATTCTGCTCCTTCAAAGAATAAATAATAGTGGAATTGAAATAATATAAATAAAGAATGGAAGAATATGCTACTACTACATGAGGAGTGGGAACTCCTTCTTCACGAGATACCTCAATCTTCTCCCAAGCATCTACTTCTCCCTACGCCTGCTAAAGTAGGTCACCCACCAATGTGCTTACTTCATCAAAAATTAGTTCATCGCTCTTAGCTTTCAACGTATCTACAATGCTTCCTGGATTGCTTGTTAAGAATCCTCATTTTAGACAATAGAACAAGTCAATTTTTTTATTTTTTTTTTTGATAATTGCATATTGGTTCTAAATACATAATTTAGAACTCACAATTCAAATAACCATTTATATAACAGACAACCATATGCAGCTGTAATGACTCGGAGTACCTCCGATCTATTCATTCCATGACTCGGTAATCTACCGATCTATTCATGAGTAATAAGAGTCGGTGTTTTCATTTAACACATTACTCTTGCGGTTCTCTTCCCTAATCTGGGATTCAGAATGCTCTGTCCAAGGAATCTAACTGAATAATTGTTACCATTATTCATCGGCATCTCATCCCTTAGACTAGGTGAATTAGGACAACGCAATCAGCAGCTTGCGATACTTTGGCCAAAGATTTGAAACATACTGTTCATGTCTCGTATTCCTTAACGGCATACTCGTCAATCTGGAATACGTCCTTCACCCCATTCATATGTTATATAGAATGTCTTATACTGACTACTGTCAGTCCTTCCTTTCACAACTGAATCACTCGGAGGCAGATTAACAAGGTGATAATGCTATATGGATGCCCACGAGGATTAGGGATATGATGACATACTGGTTCAACCTTGCAGTTCAACCAGTGTGTCATGATACCCCAAATCTCCTAGGCAGCCTTATATCATGACCACGTTCTTAATCGGTCCCAGGGTAACTCGTGCGAAATCAAGTGTAAATCTTAGCGATCAATGCAAAGGGTGTCGCCATAAGTCATCTGCATTATTGTAACTTCGAGAAGATCCTAATCTTCTCGGAGGTACAACTCTGCAGTTGACTTATGTCGTCAACCTTTAAATCCACCTCGAAAAGATCTACTCAGTATCCAGCGTTACGCACTAGGGTTTAAATTACTTTTAAAGACTTTTCCCTAAGGTTAGCCTTTCCAAATCCCTGGATTCTTCGTCTTAAGACGACCCTCCTCTATAAAAACCCATTACATGGTAGAGGTATTACGGTCAGTTCTCATCAAGGAGTCATTAGAATACACTTGTTTCTAAAGCAACAGAATCGGACAATATCTCATAACCTTTGCTTGAGATTGCCTTCTGAACTCCATTTGTTTGCATATCAGTTCTCTTAACTGAATTTATATCATACTTTTTAGTATAAAGATATAAATGATTAAGAATCCAATTTAATATTGCCCTGTCATACTTAGGACTAGGGATTAGTAATTTAATCCAGTTTGTTTATCGTTCACTTTTAGGCTCACTTTTAACCTATCTTCTAGAAAGACAAATATTTAATTCCAATATTGCTTTCGCTAGAACAGATTAGAACTTCTAAATACTCATAAGAATTCAATCTCATTTTCTTGCAAGCTTCCATTGTCAATCACAAAAGCATCCATATTATACAATGATAACAATGCCCCTTCGTTACATAAACCGAAGAAGGTCAACTTTCAGAAATAGAATACAACATATGTGTATCAAACACTTATTTCCATTCCTTTCAAAACTATACAATTACATTTTATGCAACAGCATACTTGATACAATGCTTAACGGAAAAGAAACATCTTTTCTCATATAGTCCATCTATAAAATCAAGATGCAATTTATTATAAATCAAATAAACAATCTGATCAGCCTGTCAGATCTGCATTGCTTTTACCTCTTACGGCAACCATCTGCAAAAATAGTCAACATGAGTCGATTCAATGAGGCCAGGCATGATAAGCACTAACTTTTAAAACAATTGCAATCCATCAATTGTTTTCATTAAACACCCTGTTTAAATGAGATCAAATATCCAAATAAGTAAACATATTCAGACTATGTCCTTGTAATACAGAATGATTACAAATATGTAACTCTATCATTGTTACAAATAGTCTTATTCACTTTCTAATATTTCATCAAATATTAAAAGAATCAAGGAACGAATGTACACAACAATCATTGAATCCAAAATCACAACATTGGTCAGATCGTTTCATTCTTCCAAAAGGGAACAACATAACAATTCGGAATTCCACCAATATGTTACAAAACAATTTCCCACTGTTAGATAAATATCAACAAGTATTAAATAAAGGAAGAGAAAGAACCTATCCATTCATACTTCCTTTCACATAAGTTCATCACTGTACCGTCCTTAGATATAAAAACATTCAACCAGCATATAAATGAACAGGTTAAACAAGCCACAAGCAAGATCGCTGTTCTAAATCAAGAAATAGAAACACAGCAAAACTCCTGTACAGCAACTAACACATCAACAATTCATGTATCAACCCTAAGCCCAATGCTAGTTCCTTTTACACAGTAAGGCTTTGACACAAGTTGAAAACAAGAAACTACAAGCGTATCGCTGAAAACAACAACCTTATTGCATCAAGCAATTTAAGGTTTCCAAGGAACTATGCTATGTTGACCACACAGTATTTCCAAATCATGCTCAGTCAAATCGGACTGAATAAATGGAAAGGAACATAGCATACTTATTCTTGCTCAGTCAAAATCGGACTGAAGTAAAAGAAATGAATACAACCAATCGATCCTTACCTTGGCGCATGCAAGTCTTAGTGTGATATTCGCGACTTACCCAAACAAGGTCGGAACACGAAACAGTCATCCATACTCAAGGATCTCAACAGTGACAAAGACAATGTCCAAAGTCAAGTTCAGAAAGAGACAGAAGTACCAGCTACCTTTCCAGAATTCTAATTGATTCAAACGGAGGTAACAATTCAAGCAAATGCATATGAATTCATACTGTTGTTCATCAACGAAGCATAATAAGAATCAGACGAACAGATTAATCTCTGATTTCAAACCAAGAACCCGACTGAACTCTGCCAACCTTTTTACACAAATTTGTACAGGTTGAAGACGTACATGTCCACCTAAGAATCTGTACCTCAAAATCCCTAAAACACGAAGGAATTCCAATCGCAATAACAAGATCGAAAAACATGTTATTCCATTAAGTCGCCGCACATAAAATACCAACAACTTAACTTTACTCGGCTCAAAAATAAAAAGAATCATTCAATCGACTCCTCATAGTCGTCCAATTCACAACAGTATAAATCTATATATTCACACTGTAAACTGTTAATGGTTTTGTACTCATAACCACTGAACCCTACAGCAACGTACTATGAAATTGGTTGATAAATCCATCTATGCCATTCATGGCAAACATTCAGAATGAAACAAGTGAAGCAAATCGAATACCCATTTCAAGCAAGGAAATCAACTGAGCCGCCTCGAAACTTTCAAACAGCTTTCACAAAGAAATGCAATACATACCCAGGAAATCTATACTCATTATTTATTGCAAATAACCGTGGTCAGAAGGCCTGTTCCTTTCTCTATAAGGCTTCCACGAAATCAAATAACAAAACACAAGGATGAATCTACATCCACAACAGTAGATAGCTATATATAATTCAATCAAGGACTCCACTGTGTCGTTATAATAAAGTATAGATGTAACAATATTATACACAGTCAACAATAATCCCGTTTCCACAATAACAAGGAAAACACTTCCGCTGGGTCGTAAAGACTACGGTAACACAACAGTTGCCTGTTCCAAGCCAAAAATTTGAAAACAAATGAAACCCGAAAGTATCATTAGTCGCTGTCAACAAATCCCACGACAGAGTTCCCAAAGAAGCAATAATACTGATCAATCTTACAGTATTCATCAGAATCATTCCATACAGTTTCCATAACAAGAAACAGCGACCACTAATCAAAAACATACAGTGGTCTTATACTACACACAGGTATATTCTAAGGGCTCACGCCAAACAGGCCGAACACTCAAACTTTTATAATTAAATACCTCGCATGTATAAGCCAGAATGAATACTCAAAGCAAATAGAGCCGAAATTCGATTTCAATAAACACCCATCAAGAGGAAATTGAAAAATCGAACCAGAAGAGATACAGTGCCAAAAATCAAACAAGATCTCCATAGAAAATTCATCTAATTTTCACAAAACATTTGAACAGAGTTGTTCTAATGAAAGCACTTGAAAGACAGCAAGATATTTAAAGGTTAGGGCCTAACATGCCTGTATTTTGATAAAATTTCCGAAGCAGACCACAGGAAGAGCTCAAACTTCCTTTTCTTTTCCTCGATAAAGCGACCAACAAAATTTCGCTGTCTCCATCACATATATATCTTCCAAGACAGAGAAAAGAGCCAGAGAAATTCATTCTTGCCATGCAACTCAAGGAGAACTGGTGCGAAGAACCAGTAAACAAGCAGAGAGAGAGAAGACCGAAAATCGCGACAAACCAAACAAACCTTCAACTTCCCGTTTGCATGCCTTCTCGCGAGTTCCGAGCTCATCTCCCTAGAACATTGAATGTCATTAAACCAACTTTCCCGCTTAAACTCAACTTCCACCGACCGCCAGAATTGGCGACAGTCCAACTACAACTCATGCTCATTTCCAAACTTAGCGACCTGCCACGTCTGCACAGGTTAGCCGTCGCCTAAACCTCCGCCATGACCTGTCCCTCATCCTTATCCCCAGCATTAATTGCCATAGAAAACGCCGCCCATGGTTCGCACCCCCTTCCATAGGCCCCTTTTCCATAATCTCCTCATTAGTTAGGTTAGTATCTTAGGTTAGAATTTAGGGTCATACCCATACTAACCAATTTACACATAGATACTAACTTAGGATATTAACACATAGCCTAGGTCTAGGTTAGATTAACAGTAATCTAACCCCTAGGTTAGGTTTTAGTTTAAGGTTACTAACCATTAATAATTCCTGTTAGGTATAACATTTTATATGCCAAGGAAAAGACCTAAAATCATGCATCTCCGAACAGGGTTTACTCTACAGCCGTTAGGCTACAGAAATATACATGACAGAATTATTACTGGGTCCACGACCGAGACCTTCCAGATATACCTCCATATCGGGAACCAATTCATTTCTCAAGATCAGCCTGAGTCATACTCCTGACCAGCTTAATCAATGCTTCCATACCTTGCAACCTGTTCAAGGTCTGTGATCTAATTTATCACAAACAGATTTAAAGCATTACTTGGATCAATTCCACTGATCCAAGTCTAGATATTATAGATGAATATCTCTATAATTCATTCCGTGATCAGATTAATATTCAGACACAAAATGAAATAAATAAAAGAGTCTATTCATATTTTGACTCAGTCAAGATCTGCAATCTGCAAGAAATTCAGTACATATCAAGCATGATTTCTGAATCGAGGAACACATCCTTTTACAAGAAATCACATATCAACACTTGTATGCTTAGGAGAAAGTAACGTAACTAATATGTTTGCTACCCTTTCTCTCGTTGTGAGTTCTCATACACAAATTTGGCCATTTAGATGATGGTATTTACTACAACAAGGATCTCGGACATTCGAGTGACAATCTCCCAATCTTTATCTTTTCTTCCTCCTCACATGTCATCGCCTCTTTTTCCAAATCTAATATGAGTAATCGCCTTTCCTTGGTGAGGATGTGAGTCAAGTCTTCCAAGTGTGCAAGGTTGAATCATATTTCTATTCGGGAGGGGTAAGGTTTGGATGTTTCAAGATAATGGCATTTGAAATGGCCTCTATCTTCTTATGGACTTCGCACACCTTGTCCTTTTCATCCCTCGTTAATGCTTTAACTACGCACCGATTGATTCTAATTTTCTCAAGCCCCTCCTTGAAGATCCTTACTCTATCCTTTATGCCGAAGAGTCTTGCTTCCACCTCCACCAATACTTTATTGAGTGCCTTTGCAAAATTTATCACATGAAAATTACTGGGAATTTTCAAGAGGGTTTATTCCCTTAGCATCTGGTATCTTCATCAATGCATCACAATTTACCTCGAACTCGGGTTCATCAACATGGGTCTCAAAAGCCCAGGATATTATTTTCCTCATGCGTGGGTACACACCCTCTTCATCAAAAGAAGAATAAGTGAGGAGTTGGTCGATGGGCATGGTACTTTGGAAGCGCGTGCTGCACTTCGTGCCCTTCCACTTGTGTGTTGTTGTTTGGAATCTTACTATTAAGCTAGGGTATCCACCCATGCTCCCATACTCCTTTCCTACACTTGCGCTCTCTTTAGTTTCCTTCGGTACTTCTTCGATTGCTTCACTCTACTTCTTGCTCCACTAATCTGTTAGATAATACACCGCCACCTCCTCTCTAAGTCGTTATCCATCTGCTCCTCAACCGAGGTCTTCGATCTTTCATGTTTACTTCCTCACTCCCCCTTTCTCATGAGCGCGCCTTCTTTGTTCTCATCCATTTCTTCATTTCCTTCTCAACTGATGTTATCACCGAATCAAAGACACCCACGGATGTTGATCAGATTTCTAGTTTGATCACTCTAAGTATCCCGGTGTGATTGGATAACATGGGTACTATCTCCAAGTTGTGGGACTTGCTACTTGAGATAGACCTCTGAGAAAGCTGGTTCTTACTCCTAAACTACCTGAAACTAGCTATTCTAACCTAAAATTCCAAGGGACCAGAGAGAGAGAATGCATAAAATGAAAGCCTACACTAAAGCGGTGATACACCAGAAAAAGAGGGTGTGAGAGTAATCTCCAAATGTGTGAAATACAGAGGCAAAGTGCACACTAGAAGAGGTGATGACAGTTCACCATAATCCAGCAAAATGCATTCACAGCAATATTCCAAGCACACACAATGATAATGAATTCCTGCAAGAACATAATAAATAGACACAATATACTTGTAGAAAGATTAAAGGGGCAAGAAGAATGCAAGGAAACACAGCAGGGGAAGATATATCCACAAACTGATATTTTATTGCTTCATGATATGCACAGTTCAATCTATTACAAGATAAGGGCCTGGATCACCATGCAAGGAGTCCACTACAAGGGCCTGCAACACACTGGCTTCACAAAGCAATTTTGACAGAGCTTTGTTACCCAAAAACTCTCCCCCTTTACAATGAGCCCAACACTCCAATTTATAGAAAAATGAGAAGGAAAAGAGAAGGAAAATGGAAATCCCGAAATCTGTCCTTCAACCACCTGTAAGAGGCATTAAATTGAGTGGAATGGGTATACATTACTTGCAAAAGGCTCCCCATACTGTCCCATGTGCTGCAGCAGAGAAGGAATGATGACCATGCCTCTTAATTGCACTCCCAGCTACCAAATAAAACACTGTTCTGAACCCGGCCACGTTTTCTTAAAAATCTCAATCAATTTCTGATCAAATCTGGAATTTCTTGATTTTGTGCATCGGGCTCGGAACCACGATTCCAACGGTACCAATTTTGTGTGATTTTGTTGAGAAATGCAAAAGTTATGGCCTTCTGAGTGCGGGCAGCTATTTTGGGCCTGGCAGGCGTTTTCTGTCATTTGACGGGAATGAGCATTGATTGACTGGAGCCGAATATGTTTCTTTTATTTAAATATATCTACCCTCATTAAAATAAGAAATCCAGTTTTTGTGGCGTAGAGGACGTCGTGCTCGTTCCAGAAAGTCCAATTTTATGAAAATCGGAGCTCGGAGTCAAAAGTTATGGCCGTTTGAAGTTTCCGACCAAACGTTGACTTTTCCTCCGCGACACGTGTCATGATCTGATTCTCGGTCCTCGGCTCCTTCGCTCCATTTGTCCCGGATGTCCCATTTGATTAGTGCTTCTTTGCTGATTTCGATTTCCTGGGCCCATTTCGGCCGGTTCCAAATGTTCGATTTCGCGCATTTTTTTTCCACTTGGCCCCGCTTTTTTTTTTGTCCATTGGCTGATTTGATTTCGCCTGATTTGGCCGGTTCGGCTGTTCCATTTTTGGTCCCCTTTGTCCCATTTGCCTTCTTGACCGATTTCGACCTTTTCGCCCGGTTCGGCCGGTTCGCGCCTTTTCGGCCCAGATGTCCCAATCCTTTTTACTGCCTGTGCTTATTTCGGCCGGTTCGGGTCTTTTTGTCCCAAACGTCCCGAGCAACACTTAGCCAATTTTTCTTCCTCTTTTGGCCGGATCGGCTTTTCGCGCCCGCCGCGTACTTTTGTCCCATTTGTCCCTGCTGCGTTTCGGACTGTTTGTGCTGATTTCGGCCGAACCGGCCGGTTCGCGCCTTTCTGTCCCACACGTCCCGGAGGCGACCTTGAGCAGGACTTAGCCAATTTTCACGATTTTTCCTGGATCGACCTATTTGCCTTCTTGAACCTTTTTTTCGCATTTTCTCAGAACTTACTCTCTTCCTCTTGGACAGGGGAGTTAGACAAATATGAGGGGACCCTAGAAACATGACTTTTTGCCCTGAATCAATATAATTGCTTGCATGTTATCAAAATTACCTTGGGGGTGAATTTTGGATAACAATTTTGGCGACTCAGCGGGGTCATCTGCCTGCTAGATGAAGAACGACCAGCTGTTTGAAGCAATCCATTGGGCATGGAGTCTGTTTGATGGCCTCTCAGCTGATCTGGAATTTGAAAACCTGTGTCCTTGAGCCATTTGAACATTTGTTGAGCTGGTCTTCTCATGGCTGCAAATTCTTTTCCAGGAGCTTGATGAACTGCAAACATGCACATACTAGAAGCAATAGGACATGTGCACAAGCACTTAGGGAAATAAAAACTACTCTAACAGCAGTACAATGTGCATAAGCACTTAGAGGAATGGAAAATCTAAATTAATATTTACAAGGGTGAAAAGCTATCTTTCTAGTAGCAAGCGTTTGAGATAGATCCCATTGACCGGAATCTGCAATTCTTCACCATCCAACTTAGCCAGTCGGAAAGCATTGCTACCTTTGCATTCGATGATCATGTATGGGCCACTCCAGATGGCATCAAACTTGGAGTGCTTTCCTGGTTTTGCACGATCAGCATCCCACTTCAGTACCAAATCTCCAGTTTGTGCAATATCCTGGCCTTAGCTTTCTTGTCAAAACTCTTTTTGACCAATGCTTTATCCTTTTCTATGGTCTGCATTGCGTGCTCTCTTGTTTCTTCTAATTCCATCAGCTCTGCATACCTGATTTCCATAGGTTCAAACTCAGCCAGTTCCAACTGTTTCATGAGTTCCAGTGCTGGCAACTCAAGTGATATAGGTAGAACTGCTTCTTTCCCGTATACAAGCTTGTATGGAGAGCTTCCTGTAGATCTCTTGGGTGTGATCCTATCAGCCCATAGAGCTGATTTGAGCTTTGCATGCCAAGTTCTCTGATTCTCATCAAGAGTCCTCCTGATGATTCTTAGTAGGTTCTTGTTTGTAGACTCGGCTTGGCCATTACCTTGAGGGTAATAGTTTGATGAAGTGCTGAGATACACACAATTTTTTACAGCCCACTCAGTGATCTTTGTGCCAAGGAATGCCAATGCATTATCTGATATGATAGTGGCAGGGGCACCAAACCTCGTGACTATCCCTTCATAGAAATCTAAGATATTAGATTCATTTGCCTCCTTGAGTGCCACTGCTTCAGTCCACTTGGTGAAATAGTCTGTTGCTGTTAGAATCCACTTGTGGCCTTGACTTGAATTTGGATTGATGACTCCAATGAAGTCCAATCCCCATTGCATGAATGGCTGATCCGCTGAAATTGGACGAAGGGGCAGCGCTGCTAACCTTTCTTTCCCCGTGAAGAATGCACATTTCTTGCATTTCTTGACCCATGAGTAGCAATCATTGAACACAGTAGGCCAATAGTAACCAGCTTTCATGATTTTGAGAGCTGTCACTCGTGGAGCAAAGTGGCCTCCTGCTTCCCCGTCATGGAACTCGTGTAAGATCTTCTCAACTTGACCTGTTCCAATGCATCTTAATAGAACACCATTGATGTCCTTCTTGAACAAAACTCCGTCAACAAGCACATATGGAATGGCTTGTAATCTGAAGTATCTCCTTTTGCTTTGCTCACTTCTGGAGGGCACAAGCCTGTTTGGAGGTAATGCACCAAGTCTTGAGTCCAACATGGGATGGATGCATCATCAGCTGGTTGTTCTTGATCATTCTGTAGTAGCAGGACAAGCATCCTCTTCACTTTTTGGCTCGTCTGATTGTTTGGAAGCGAGCTGCTCACACAAGCCTTTGCCACGAACTAGCTTGGTCACTTTGATTTCAATATCATATTCCATCACCCGAGTGATCCAACCTGCTCTCTTCTCATTTAAATCCTTGTTTAGGAGGAAGTCCTTGACGCCAGCATGAGACACCAGCAGTTGAATTTTATTGTTTGAGACCAAGTGTCTGAACTTCTTCAAGCTTCCTGATGACAGCAAGGACATGCTTTTCGATGAAAGAATACTTTATTTCGTAATCTTCCAAGGTTTGGCTGAAGAATGCTATGGGCTGTTCTGAACCTTCTCTATTCAGCTGTGTCAAGATAGCTGAGATTGTATCTGATCCTCCAAATGCATACAACATGAAGTCCTTTGAGAAATCTGGGTTGATAAGAGTTGGAGCTTGTGATATTGCATGCTTGATGCTTTCAAAACTCTCTTTGCCTTCTGCTGTCCATTTGAATGCCAGACTCTTCTTCAACATCATAGTTAGAGGCTTCACAAGAGTGGCAAAATTAGGCACAAATCTGCGGACAAAGTTTATCCTTCCTAAGAAGCTTTGGAGAGATTTCTTGTGGTGTGGTAATGGAAGCGTTCGGATGGCTTCAACCCTTTCAGGATCAATTGTTAGCCCTTCCCTAGAGACAATGTGGCCCAACAGTTTGCCTTCGTGTGCCAAGAATACACACTTCTTTGGATTCAATGACACTCCAAACCTTCTACACCTCTGAAACACTTGTCTGAGGTGAAAGAGATGGTCTGCTGCATTCTTTGAGAAGACAGTGATATCATCTAGATATACCAGCACTATCTTGTTGATCAAGCCTTTGAACGCCATATCCATAGCTCGCTGAAATGTTGCTCCGGCATTTGACAGTCCAAATGGCATCTTCTTGTAAGCATACGTGCCCCATTTTGTAGTGAAGGCCGTTTTGAATTGATCTTCTTCTTTCACCAATATCTGATTATAGCCTGAATATCCATCTAGCAATGAAAACCTTTCTGAACCAGCTACAACCTGCAATATTTGTTCCATTGATGGAAGCGGATAATGATCTTTGAGTGATGCTCTATTTAGATCGCGAAAGTCCACACACAATCTTATTTCTCCGTTTCTCTTTCTTACCGGCACCAAGTTTGCAACCCAACTTGAGTGTTTGATGGGGAAGATGATACTGGCCTCAATGAGCTTGCCTAACTCTTTTCTCATGAGAGGCTCGATATGAGGATTCACTGGCCTTTGCTTTTGCCTGACAGGCTTGGATTCCGGATCCAACTCAATAGTATGTTGTGCCAAATTTGGATTGAAACCTCTTAAATCTTTGTAAGTCCAAGCAAAGACATCTGGGAATTCTTGACAAAGCTGAACAAAATCAGATTTCTCTTGTGGAGTACTTACTTTGCCAATTTGTAATGTCTTGCCTTCATCTACTAAGATAGGCTCTGAATCTTCACCCTTTACTTGAATGTTCGCTTTCTCCTTCCGGAACTGATCATTCGGGTTGAAGATTGACTCCAGCGTTATGAGGCCTTTTGGTAATTTGTTAGTCCTCAGCTGCACCACTTGGTCACCATACTGCTGCTCCAGCTTGTCTTGATTTCTCATGGAGAACTCAGCTTCTTCTTGTAGGAAATTAACAATTTGCTGATCATTCTCGAAGACTTGCCAACTTGTGTTGTTATCCGGAACAGCTGGTCTCACAACCACTTTGATATGAGGCTGAGTTTTCTCACTTTTGATACTTTCTACAACATCAAACGCAGCCCCAATTGCTGCCAGTCTGTCAGCAGCTTCATTCTTTTTTCTTGGGATGGAAATGATGCTAAAAGCTTCAAAATCTTCAATAAGATCCCATACCCGATTTTTGTAGTTCTTCAACAGATCATTTTTGGCAGCATTTTTTCCTTTGACTTGGTTTATGATCAGCTCACTATCACCAAACACTTGTAAATTTCTGATGCCTTTCTTCTTTGCCCAGTGCAGTCCATGAATTAAGGCTTCATACTCAGCTGTGTTGTTTGAACAGGAAAACTGGAAACGGAAGGCTGAGTAATACCTTATACCTTGCGGTGAAATGAGCATAGCTCCTCCTCCTGCACCTTGTCTGCTCCTTGACCCATCAAAGAACAATTGCCATACTTCATTCTTGTCCTTATGATCTGGCTTGGTGATGCTGGGAATAGGTTGACTTTCTTCATGTATGCAATAGACTCCTAGCTCAGATTCTTCTATTTCTTGATAGGGATCAAAAGCATGCACTTTGCTTGCCCATTCATCAAGAGTCAAATCTGGGATGCTTCCAACCTTGGTGTCAACTTCATCAGTGCTTGGATAATCTTCTTGATCAAACGCTGAGCAGTTGGCATTGATTTGGCTTGGAGTGTAAGGCTCAATGTGGAAGTTTGCAATAGGTTCAGACCTGATTGTAGCCTTAGTTCCATACCTTGTTCTGAACAGCATGTGTGACCAATCCGCCGAAAGATAGCCTCCAATTTTAGCAGTGAAGTCTCTTGACAAGCATAATGCAAAGAGTGGTGGTAGGTCTATGACCGACACATCTTGCAACACTACTACATTGGGACATGCGTGCAGTGTGAGGCTCAAACCTTTGATTACTCCAACCGTTGTCACTGCTGTCCCATCTAATTGCACTACACCCTTGGAGACGACTTCATATTGAAGCCCTAACTGGTCAGCTATCTGTTTTGGCATTACTGAACTACTTGCCCCAGAGTCAATCATGCAATTATGCACCAGCTTATCTCCTATGATCAATGAAACATAAAATGGAGGGGGCTTCAACATTTTACCTTGCTGTCCTCCATGATTTCCTTCAGGCTGGGCAGCATTTGTGAGTACCTCCTCTTGCATCTGGACATGGTGATTTGAAGTTGACCAGTCCTTCATGGCAGCTTGTAGCAAATCTCTTTGGCCTGGGATGGATAGTGATTGCCACATTGATATGTTGACATTTGTCTTCTTCATCTGATCAATGATGTTGAATGGAGATGAAGTATCCCTCTGCTGTCCCTTGGCCTGCGCATTCATTCCTTGCACATGGGCAGCAGTAGCTGGCATTTGAGTTGGCCTAGGGGCCGTTTTAGGTGCTCCTTGTATGTTTGGAGCTATAGTTTGTTTGCCAGCGGCTTGTGGAGTGGTAGAAGGTTGTGGATTACTCGAAGCCAATGGCTGTTCTTCACCCAAATTTCTCCTCTTTGACCTTGTGTTGGCTGCAACACTTTGAGAGGGTATTTGATTCATACCACAGAAATCTTCAGCCTGCCAATTGACAAGAGTAGTTTCGTTCGGAGATGTTCCTTGCTGAGGTGCTTCCTGCTGCTGATCTCCTTCGTGGCTGGACTCTTGCGACCCACCAATGGTTTGCACCATTAGAGCCTGATTTAATGCACCGTTAAAGCACATTGATTGGTTATGTGGCTGACTGCACGGGAAACACCAATCATACTCTTGGGCCATGTTATTTTGGACTGGCACCAAAGCTCTGGATGCAGATGCAACATTGGGGTTGTAGGGCTGAAATGGTCTGTTGGCAGGAGGCCTTGCTTGATTCTGATTTGCAGCTGGATTGGGTGGTCTTTGAGGTTGATATGGTTGCCTATTTGGTTGAGCTTGAGGCTGATAGGAAGGTCTAAAACTTTGAGCTTGCTGTCTCTTGAGTGTGACCAGCTCATTACCTAAATTTTGCAATTGTTTCATAACTTCTTGAAGCTCATTTGGGGCACTTGGAGATGAAGTGGAAGCTTCATTTGAACTTTGATTTCTAGGAGTGGGAATAGGAGCTAAGACAGGTGCTTGACTAGTACTTGGGCTCTCCAAACTTGGGTATAATGGCATTGGGGGCCTGGGAGCTAGCTTACCAGCTTGAATAAGACAATTTTCAGCCCTAATGGCAATGCTATAAGAAGCAGGTAAGGTTGTGCCTCCCATAGATTGAATTAACATAGAAATATCAGAATTCAAAGCTTTAAGATAGTATAGAAAAGCACCTTCTGCTGTTGGCCTGACTGCCACTGGAATCCTATCCCAAGACCTTTGAAATCTGAAGTTGAAGTCAGTCAGCTGCTCATTGGGAGCTCTCTTGATAGTTGTCAATTGTTCTAGAAGAGACAAGTTGTCTCCCTTCTCTCCAAACTGCTCATGGAGAACTATGCATAACTGATTCCAATTTGTGATAGAACCGGCTTCAAGGCTTCTGAACCATTGCAATGCCTTCCCTTTGAACGATGATGCCAGCAGTTTGACAGCCACATCCATTTCATTTATCTCATGGATTGCACAGACGTTAGCAATGTCTTTGACATGATCACCAGGAGTGGTATGATTTTCTCCAGTGAAAAATGGAATGTTCTTCAATGCTGCAATTGGAACTGGATTCTGTGCATTGAGGGCAAGTGGGCTGCTGCCAGTGAAATTGACAAAGGGATTTAGTGGTTGCGCCATTTTGATTGGCCCGAGAACCCTTGTGATGATGAGAAAAGGTCTACCATGTGGAGGTGTAGACAAAGTTCTATTAGGTGGAGACGCAGATCTTTGAGCTCTTCTTCCCCTTCTTTCTCTGCCTGGAGATAGATGCAGATAAACAAACAATCCTTCCTCCCTAGTTCTTGACCTGGTCTGTATTCTTCTCATAAATTTGTCAGGCTTGGACTGCAGAAACCAGTGGATTATGCCTCTTTTGGAGTCGCCAGATGTGTGATTTTAAAGCTCCTTCAAAGCTGGAACTTACAACAAGTGCACATCAATCTTGTTGCAATGAAATTGAAGACCTCTAAGGTCCCACCGGGCGTGCCAGAACTGTTATCACCGAATCACAGCACCCCTGGATGTTGATCAGATTTCTAGTTTGATCACTCTAAGCATCCAGTGTGATTGGATAACATGGGTACTATCTCCAAGTGTGGGACTTGCTACTTGAGATAGACCTCCAGAGAAAGCTGGTTCTTGCTCCTAAACTACCTGCCACAATCTACTCTAATGCAGGAGAAACTAGCTATTCTAACCTAAAATTCCAAGGGACCAGAGAGAGAATGCATAAAATGAAAGCCTACACTAAAGCGGTGATACACCAGAAAAAGAGGGTGTGAGAGTAATCTCCAAATGTGTGAAATACAGAGGCAAAGTGCACACTAGAAGAGGTGATGACAGTTCACCATAATCCAGCAAAATGCATTCACAGCAATATTCCAAGCACACACAATGATAATGAATTCCTGCAAGAACATAATAAATAGACACAATATACTTGTAGAAAGATTAAAGGGGCAAGAAGAATGCAAGGAAACACAGCAGGGGAAGATATATCCACAAACTGATATTTTATTGCTTCATGATATGCACAGTTCAATCTATTACAAGATAAGGGCCTGGATCACCATGCAAGGAGTCCACTACAAGGGCCTGCAACACATTGGCTTCACAAAGCAATTTTGACAGAGCTTTGTTACCCAAAAACTCTCTCCTTTACAATGAGCCCAACACTCCAATTTATAGAAAAATGAGAAGGAAAAGAGAAGGGAAAATGGAAATCCCGAAATCTGTCCTTCAACCACCTGTAAGAGGCATTAAATTGAGTGGAATGGGTATACATTACTTGCAAAAGGCTCCCCATACTGTCCCATGTGCTGCAGCAGAGAAGGAATGATGACCATGCCTCTTAATTGCACTCCCAGCTACCAAATAAAACACTGTTCTGAACCCGGCCACGTTTTCTTAAAAATCTCAATCAATTTCTGATCAAATCTGGAATTTCTTGATTGCTGTGCATCGGGCTCGGAACCACGATTCCAACGGTACCAATTTTGTGCGATTTCGTTGAGAAATGCAAAAGTTATGGCCTTCTGAGTGCGGGCAGCTGTTTTGGGCCTGGCAGGCGTTTTCTGTCATTTGACGGGAATGAGCATTGACTGACTGGAGCCGAATATGTTTCTTTTATTTAAATATATCTACCCTCATTAAAAATAAGAAATCCAGTTTTTGTGGCGTAGAGGACGTCGTGCTCGTTCCAGAAAGTCCAATTTTATCAAAATCGGAGCTCGGAGTCAAAAGTTATGGCCGTTTGAAGTTTCCGGACCAAACGTTGACTTTTCCTCCTGCGACACGTGTCATGATCTGATTGGTCCTCGGCTCCTTCGGCTCCATTTGTCCCGGATGTCCCATTTGATTAGTGCTGTCTTGACTGATTTCGGCCGATCCGGCCGGTTCGGGCCCATTTGTGGCCGCCCCCATTTGCCTTTCGATCTTCCGCTCATTTTGGTTTGCACCGCGTTCGCATTTTTGTTCGGCCTTTGCCCGCTTTGTTTTTGATCGCTTTCCCTAATTTCGCCGGTTCGGATCCATTTCCCGCCATTTTGTCCCATTTGCCTTCGGACTTTCGACGTTTTTTGTCCTTCGGCCGTTCGCGCCTTTTTTCGGCCCGATGTCCCAATCATTTTTGACCGCTCTGTGCTCTTATTTCGGCCGTTCGGCGGTTCGGGTTTTTGTCCCAAACGTCCCGAGCAACACTTAGCCAATTTTTCTTCCTCTTTCGGCCGGATCGGCTTTTCGCGCCCGCCGCGTACTTTTGTCCCATTTGTCCTCGCTGCTTTTTGATCTGCTTTGTGCTGATTTCGCCGAACCGCCGGTTCGCGCTTTTTGCCCCACACGTCCCGAGGCGACCTTGAGCAGGACTTAGCCAATTTTCACGATTTTTCCTGGATCGACCTATTTGCCTTCTTGAACCCTTTTTTTCGCATTTTCTCAGAACTTACTCTCTTCCTCTTGGACAGGGGAGTTAGACAAATATGAGGGGACCCTAGAAACATGACTTTTTGCCCGAATCAATATAATACTCTTTTCTAATGGGAGAATTCTTCTAGTGGATGTAAGTACTTTTACCCACACCTAACTCTTTTGCCCTTACTATCTTCCCCTTTGGCACCTTTTTTCTTAGGATCCTCCTCTCTTTCTCTTTTCCTTGGCATAGCCTTTTTCCTCATAGTGGGGTCCTTAGGAATGGAGACATCATCTTCAACATAAGTTCCTTTTTCATACTTAGGCCTTAGGCACAAATACACCCTCTCTCGATGTCTTCCTTTGCAGGGAAATGTTATTGGTTTCAACATGTGCACGTCATGGGAGACATACTTATCCACATAGGTGCACTTATTGGGGTATATTAACTTCTACGCATTCTGTGGTAATATTGATCTACTACACTTAGATCAAACCTAAGTTTCTTCACCTCTTTGAATTAATTGACCCTAGCCTGGAAGTACTGTGCCGTGAAGGAGAAAGGAAACTTACACCAAGGACTCTTGGTGCCATCTATCAAAGTAAATATGTCGATACAAAAATGCTAGTATACGGTGAACTTAGCCTCTCCTTGTACTAATGAAGGAAACTTCTTGGGTATTCTCCATTCATCCCCAAATGCATCACGCATCTACTTATACCACTTTTCCAGGCGCACCTTATGAGCAACCGTAATGGTGTCACAAGTATACTATTAAAACCTCTTAGAGGAGGGGTTATCTCTCAGGTATTCTGAAAAAATTATCCGGCCCATTAGGCACTCCAATTTATGAAAATAAAATGGTGAGGAGGACATTACCAAATATGATCTTCTCTTTGTTGTGCATGGTACATTAAAATCTCCTCTACAATAAAAGATGAGAGGTTATAGATGTTCACCTCCGAGATCTTGTGACATAAATTCAACCAGACCTTGTTGATCTATGTCCATCTCTCTTGCCCATTCAGATTTTTGACCAAGCGCAGGACATCCTCATCACGGGGTCAAGTGATTGCAAAAATTTCAAAGTATTGTGAACCCTCTTATAGTAATAAACTTCAATGGTCTTCTTAATGGCTTATTTGTCTTCCAAATCATTGTCAAATGATTCTCCTTCACAGATAAGGCGGTGAACTTAGAAATTAGTTGGGGGCTTATGTACTTCTTCCGACCTATGAAATATAGTGTGGTATTCATGCACTGTGACATCAACTATTGGTATAGTCACTCAGGGCTTTCAAGTAGGGAAACTCAGTAGAGTTGCAATAACCCAACCTTCTCCATTTTCACCTTCACTTCATCGTCATAGATAGGAATTTCCATCTGGTGTCCTCTTCTCTCGTAGGATGAACCAGCTCTAGTGTCATCTCATTTTTTTGTGTGTTCATTTGATGGTTGTAATCACTTATGGCCATCCTTTTAATATGAGAAACCCATTCCTTACTAAGTAATACGTCGTCTGGGTATTGCATTTCTGTGTACCATTCTTCATTGAAACTGGTAGAAAGCGACTTGTTTTCCTTTCCCTTTCCCTTATTTGGTGAAACATTTGCTACTTTCCTTGGTGTCATTCATTTGGGTCCTTAAAACTTCTTCCTCTCTTGCGGTCCGGGATCTTCTCAACTTCATGGCTCCACTCCTTTGTGATAATTCCTCCAAATCTCATTCCCTAGCTATGCAACCCTAACCTATAAAACAATTTTCCACAAGATAGCATAACACCCACGAGATCCTCTCCAAACAACCTTATCCACTTACACATGCACTCCTTTCCACTCTAGTTTTGATCAAACTAGCTATACAATTAAATCTTCACAAATATTCTCAAACCTTCTTCGCAAGGATGCCCTAGTTGGTGACAACTCTTTGATAACTTAAAACACAAGGTAAATAATAAAGCATCCCGATCTTCTATTTATAACTTTTTCTTTTCTTTGCAATAAATTCCATGCCACCTACTACCAACATAACTTTTGTAATAAAGGTGGATTTTTCCAGAACTAACCTTCAAAGCACTTTTCCTCCTTCACTCAATCCTATGCTAAAAATTTGGTAACTATAATTTGTTTTTTTTCGTACCCAAAATTGTAGGGTACTTCACCTAATGAAAGATGTTACACATACCCACAATGATGATATAGGTCTCCTTCAAGGTGTTCGGGATCTAGAAAAGCTCTGCAAGTATACATTTGTATCCGCATGCCTCACTCGGCCTCCGCATGCTTTTTTCTCTACCCTCTATAAATCCCCTTTTTTTCTTTGCATTTTGGTCTTAATGACAAGACCGCTGCCCTACTCAGGTGGTGGTCTCTGTGACCACCACCTGTGATAGGGTCACATCCCAGGCTTTGCTGCTGGCGGTCCTGTTCACATTTTCGAAAGTTAAGATGATCACGTTAAACGTAAATCTTCAATTTCTACCCACATTCTTGACTACTTTGCTTTACATTTATGTTTTTGATCAAACCCCTATGAATAGTGTTTTCACTTTGTTTAATGGTAAAAGAGTTCAATTCCTAGTTACCTTCTTGTGATTGCATTTGCTATAAATAGCTAGCTTGTTTTCAAACAAATGGCCCCTCTCCTTCTTTGTTTAATCATTCATTCTTTGAATTTATTTCTTAGAATCCTATTAGTTTCATGTTTTACATCCATTATTGGTCTTTCTTTGCTATTTAGAGGTCATTCAATCTTCTTGTTTCATTCTTGTCTCATGTTGTTCCATGCAAGTCAGTTTAAAATAAAACAGTTTCATTCTTAGATTGGAATCCATTTAAACTTGCAGGTTTTATTAGTCACAAAGATAACTTCTAAAACTCTCAGAAAGCATGTTTGTGTTGTATTCCCCAAAATAAATCCCGCTAGGAATTGCATAATCAAGCTCTTTTCACTTGCACTCTTCCTCTCTCTCTTACTCGCATTGTATTTGGTCACCTCCAAAAGCTGCCATTCCTTCAAGTTCCTTATTCTATTGATGCTAATCACATACACGCTTTTCTAGATTCAAGAGAACATTAAGGAAATGAGGAGATCACATTGAGGGGACAAAGTCACACACAACTGGATTTACCATTGTTCTGTAAATGCCAAGTTTGAGCTATCAAAGTTCTAGTTATAACGTATTAATAAAGTAGTGAATTATTTTAAACCTTCTAAAATCTCCTCTTGATATCATTGGAAAGCTATGGGGATTGATAGTTTCGAGAAAAATGTGATTCATTCCTCACTTCGAGGTAGGATCGAGAGTATTTCAATTTAAAATAATTAGTTACTTAGATATTTAAGATAAAATCACAACTAACATTGCAAATAGCCACACAGAGGCTTCTTTGTTTGTTTTAATTCTATGTTACTAGATTAGTTGTCCATTTTCTAAATATATTAGAATAGTTTCTCTTTAATTTCGTTAAAATACTTCATCGAAAATACAAAAATAGAAGAATACATGCATAGTTAAATACATCTTTTGTAATTAATTTATTAATTTTAATTAAAATTTGAGACATTTTGCATGACAATCACGGAACCTTGAGAGCCCAGAGAATATATATATTTAAACCAATAGTGCCTCAACCAAATCTACCCACAACATTAGTTGATATAGATCAAGACCTTAGGATACAGGTCTTTCGAGCAATGGCAAACCTACAAGCAATTAGTGAACAACTGAGAGGGTTAAATATCAAAGACGACAAGGCATACACATTTTGGTCAAATCATCCTAACTATAGAACTTTGCCTTGATAAAATATCTGAATGACCATACAAGAACTCGAAGAGAAAAATATTTGGCTATGCCAATCCTTTAGTCCCACTTTTCCATATGTAGGAGACCTTCTTCATTGATCGACATCGCATACTAGTTACAGCATTCAAGTTTCAAGAACATCCGTAAGGTATTACAAAAAGAAAATTATACAACTTCTAGTTCCTAAACATAGAGGTTGAAAAGGCATATGATTATTGGATAGTCGGAAGAAGGACTGATTCTTCACATGACCATAATAGGTCCTTAATAACCAAAACTCACGGTTGTGATCCCCAGGTCCCACAACCCAACGAGCTTACAAATCAATTAAGTATTGACATCGGTTTATGAAACACCGGTTTTAGATCCTCACCACTCCCACAGGATATCATAACACAATTCTCTCATTAAATATGAAGCCAATCAATCTCCTTTTTTGGACTAGAATGGAAAATCACCCATAGTTCACTACAAATCCACTAAACCTCTATCACCATTTTCATGACCTTGTCACAGAGGATATATACGAAGCTCTTTACAAGTCACTTCCCACGTATCCAACAACCAATAAAAGGATAATGAGAGCTCGACATTGATTGGATTTATAACTTTTAGCTATTATATCCAATAAAACAAACCATTACACCAATTCGTTTTAGGAGGGCCTTTTTTCCTTAGACCTTCAGATTCCATTATTGTGTATTGAGGATATAAGATTACCCAACTAGTTTGTCTACATCACATAATTCCATTTTAGCCGTCAAACCGAGGGTATGAGGAAGAGTTATTTGTAGATCCATTTATGTATTCCATACACGCATTAACCTTCGAGGCATGCGTTACTTACCATAGATTCTTATACATGCTCAAAGGCATTCTTCCTAGTGTATTCTAATCCTAGTTCTTGACATCGCCTACCTCATGTTGTTCCTATGCTTTTCATTCTCGTATGTGGTTTCTATAAAGCCTTTACACCATCCTTCCCTCATATTCACCTCTTCTATGCTTGATCTTCCAATCCACGTGTTTTTGATTTTTCAACCAGGCCATCAACAACCATAGCTTCCATTTTCAACACTCCATCACATCACTCCACCCCACACAAAAATGGATGTGGTTTCTGCGCATAGAATTTTTTGAAATAATAAGTGGTTACTAGTGCACAAAACTAACAACAAAACAATGAAACAACCAAGCAAAACAATGAGAAAGGGAAACACAAAGAAAGGAAATTCATTAAAGAAAATCCTAGGCTAACTAGAAATATTGCCTTATTTACAAACACAAAGAAGACTTATTTATAGTAGGGCTTTAGCCTACTCCCATTGAAAAATCTAGAAACCATGTTCCATCCAGCACTTAGAATGTGAAAGTGCTGAATCAAGTATATAGGATACAATATATGGTCCCAACCAATGGACTTTGAATTTCCCAGGATGGCACAAAAACTTGGAATCATACAAGAGAACCATCTTCCCAACCTCAAATTTCTTGTTCTTGATGTGTCTATCATGCCATGCCTTTTCCTAGATTTTTCTATTTTCTGACTCCAGTGAGCAATAGCCCTACCTCTCATCAACTACATCAACTTGTCAATCCTCTCCTCAAGCGCTTGTTCATCATCTAACCCTCCTATGTGCATTATACACAATAATGGTAACATGAATTCAACATAGGTAACACAACTTTGTGCCAAACACCAATTGAAAATGTGTGGCTTGTTCAATCTCTTATAAGTAGTCCGATATGACCATAACACAACAAAACTTTTCATCCCAATCCTTTCTTCCCACATCACAAATCTTGGTCAACGTGTGATTCAAAATTTTGTTAAATGCCTCAACAGTCCCATTAGCTTATGGGTGATAAGGGGTAGTCTTGTGATGGGCCACCATGAATTCTACCAATAAAATTCTAACTGTCTCATTTAAGAAATGAGTACCCCTATCACTTGTTAAGCTCAATGGGCATCCATACCTGCTGATTATATTTTCCCACAAGAACCTAGTTGTTGTTTTGTGTAATCCCTTGTAGGTGCCACTTCTTCCCACCTTGTAAGGTAATATGTGCATGTAATGATATAGCGTGAACTTGTCCTTCATGTGGCTGGAGAAATAGGGCCTATGAAGTCAATTTCCCATTTCTCGAATGGACTCTGCACTGGCAATCAATCTTAATGGAATTTCATCTCTTTTCCTGGTTTACCAAGGTGTTAGAAGTGGTCACAGGCCTTACAATACTTGATACAATATTTGTAAACCATTTCCCACCAAAATCCTACTAGAAGGATCTTGTGCATGGTGCATTCCCCGCATAGTGTCCCCCTGCAATTCCACCATGAGCCTCTTCCATGATTGTAGTGTGCTCATGCTCAAACACACACCGACAAAAAACCTCATCACGACCTAGCTTGTATAAGTCTCCACTAATTAACATGTAGGGTGACACATGTATGGCTAACTACTTCCTTTCCAAAGTCTTCATTCCCTCAGTGCCACACCCATTTTGAGAAACACAACAATATCTTCCAAGTCAGAGGGTGTGCACGTGCTGCAATCTATGAATAATTGTGCATCTGCATTGTATCCTCAATGCTTCGCATGTCCTCTTGAGTCAATCCTTGATAAATGGTAGGCCCCAAATTACTCTTACCGGTTTTACAACAACCATAAACTCAAACTAAAATAATAGGACCCACCTACATATGTGCCCTTGCAAGATGGGCTTGTTCACCAAGTACTTTAATGCCATGTGGTCCATGTAAAAGATAAAAGTCGTCACTAGAAAATACTTCCTAAATTTTTGTAGCACATAGATCATCGATAATGCCTCACGCTCCATGGTAGTATAATTTGTTCTGTTGGGGTTAGCTTCCTACTAGAAAAGCACAAGGGATGGTCAACAATTCCCTCTCAGGTTGTGCTAAGATTTCTCCAATCGCCATCCCTAAAGCATCAACATGTACATGGAATGGCTTATCCCAAGAGGGAAAGCATAATATGGGTGTGGTGATAAGCCTATTCTTCAATGTGTCAAATGCCATCTATTGTGCTCTCTCCCAATGAAATGTACTTTTGTGCTTCAAAACAACTCCTCCAATGGCAATCTGTGATCTTGGCATACCCTTAATAAATTTCTAGTAATACCCATATGCCCAAGGAATCCATGCACCATGCTCTTGGCTGGTAGGCTCCCCCAATCCCACAATAATGGACAACTTTGGCAGATCCACCAACAAGCCTTCTTTACATATGATATGTCCCAACAAGGTGCCAAATGGAGTAAGAAAACACATTTCTTAATGTTGAGAGATATACTCAACTATCGACATCTCTCAAACATCAGCCTAGATTGTCACAATGGTCCTCACTAATCCATATACTATCCAATCATCAAGTAGACTTGTAGAAATTTATGGATGAAGTCCTAAAATGCCTGAACCACAAATACGAAAAACACAACAGGCATGTTCTTCAATCCAAAAGGCATGACCATATAGGAAAAATTCCCCATTCAGTGGCAAAGGTTATCTTTTCTTGGTCCTCCTTTGTAATTCTAACCTGATGATATCCTGAGAATCCATCTGTGAAAGAATAGATCTCATGCCCGGCTACTCCTTCCAAGGATCTCTTGGTGAAGGGGGTTGGAAAAGGATCAATGACACACACCACATTCAAATCCTGTAATCAATGCAAATCCTTATCCTCCCATCCTTCTTAATGTTGATGACCATCAAACTTATCCACTTTGATTCCTCAAATAACCTCAATGATTCTGATGTGATCATCTTGTCAATCTCCTCCTTGAATTTGATGCACGCAGATTCAAGATTCATTCGATAAGGTCTCTTTCCAAATTGGGTGTGCACCTTCCTTTAACTTGATCTTCATTTCTCCCAAGGAGTGGTGAACTCCTTTAAGCTCATGGTACCCATGGAAACAAATCCTAAAATTCATGCAATAGATCAATAATATTTGAAACCTCCCTTTTTGTCCAAGTAATCTCCAATAGTAGCTTCCTTAGGTTCCACCTCCAAACCAATGTTAACCTTCTTGGTTTTAGGGGTTCATGGTGGTAGGTGTGTGCTTCTCATCAACACTATCCATAACCTCATGCATACCGATAGTATGGTTAACATCTAAGTTTTCCACCTCTTCACCATCTATCATGTAGACCAATTTTCCTTTCTCTTTTCCATGCATGCATGCTCAAGTTGTACCTCCTCTGATTCTTCCTCATCAAAACATGCTTCCAAGCTAGGTTCACCCAAAAACTCTAGTACTCTATCCTCCACCATGGCACTATCTCCCATAGTTAGGTGCTTAACAACCTTGTAGCACCTCATTCACCGATGGTTTAGTACTCTGATACTGAAAAATCTTGAAGGAGATCAATCGTCAAACTCCTACCAGTTTCTTCTGATGATGGCAACTCTACGAAGTGAATGTACCATGCACATGTGTAACCTTGTAAGGTGGAGTAAAGCTTATGCACCCATAAATATGGAGGAAAGGCTTCCATGCCTTCCATCCAGGCCTTCTCACATGCCTGGATGTGAAATGAGGTGGGTTCCTTCCCATGATAATCTTGTATAAGTAGTAGGTGCATTGCTTTGGAGAAACCTAACAGAGAACGTGATTCTCACCTCACGCCACTCTAGAAGGTTATATGCGATGGGTCACCCACAAATGTGTTGTGGTCCCGAGAAAATTATAGCTAAGCATACTTCTCCTTTCGATCTCACATCTCCACTGGGTCTCCATTTCTCGTAGGAAAACATCAAGGTTGGCTCCCCCAGTGTAACTTGGAAACTATTTTCCTCCTATGCACCTGAATGAGTGTGCCTTTGTTACTCTCATCACAGAGCCTCTTAACTACCTTCCGACTAACTCATATGTCTCATGCACCCAATTTTCACATGCCACACTAGTTGTATCACTTATAGATTGAGCATCTTCCCACTGAATAACCTTCTTTTGTTGGTTTACACAACCTCAAGGTGGTCCCTTGATAGTGCACACATAGATTTTTCTAGGTCTTCTTCTCCCAAGGGCTCAAGTATAGGGCATTGACTTTCCATCCATCAAAGGAATGATAACACATTCCTCCTTGTTCTCAAAACTTATATACCCCTTATTGAAATGTAAGTCAACATTGTTCTTATAGCACAGGGGCACCCAAGTAATGCTTGGAAAGTTTTCCACCTCAGAAAGCACCAAGACTTCAAAGTCTCCAGTGAATTTCCCCTTGGATAGTGATAACAACATCCTTTAAAACACCAATGGGCATTGCCTTTGTCTTATTATCCATATACAACACATTTGAAGATGGTTGTAATGGGGCCTTCCCATTTGATTCCATGCATCTAGGTGAGAACATTAACTTCCACACCCATGTCAATCAAGAATATTACTTAGGATCCATCCATCAACAACTACATTCAAGGTAATCTCCTTATCATAGTCAAGGTTGTGAGGAGGTAGATTAGCATGTAAAACCTACCTCTGTGCTCTCCTCCAACACTTGGTACTTTATCTCTCAACCATTCTCCTAATAGAGGGATGATATTCTCTTGGCGCAACATCTTACACACCTCTCTGACATCATCTATATCTTCAGGGACCTCAACACTTTTCTTCTACTCCAACTTCCTGGATTTCTCTTTTAGACACTGAATTTCCCTTGAAGACTTCTAATTACTTCCATGGTCTCTTGATAGACTTCCTTCTGATGGGTAGGGTCCAGATACTTCCCATGTACCACTTCTTCTCTTGTAATCAGTGGTCTCTACTTTGGTATCTCCCTAGCATGCATGTGCCTCAGCCTCACGCATGTGTCGTCACTAGACAGTTCTAACTCTGACTCACATGCCACCTTGGCATCCACTGTTGATCAACATGCTTTATGCTCACCATCCCAATGCCCTTATCCTTCCACTTACTTCTAGCTCATGTGTTCAAAAAATTTGGGCATTCCTCATACTTGTGTTTTTTTCCACACAAAGCATGTAATAAAAAATGGGACACTCATGCTTGTAATGTTGTGTAGATCCATAATTATAACAAGTTCCATGAGGGAATTCACTCCTTCCACCCCCGTGATTTCCATGACCTCTAAATCCTCCTCATGAAAGCCTCTTACCTGACCTCCTCCATCCACATGCCCTTCATAATGATGACCATCATCCTTGGAGCTATTTGCAACACTAGTCTAACACACACCAATATCAATGGCATCATGTATTTGGTCAATCAATCTACAATCCTTGGTGTCATGAGTAGTAGAGGAAAATTTTTACAATAGCAAGACACATTCTTATGGATCATCGCGTGCTGTAGTAGTGGACACCTACTTGCATCATGATCTCATGGAAAATATCTCACAGTCTACCATCATCATCACATGTACCGATCTCTGAGGAAATTTTCCTTCATATGCCCTTCTACCTCACAATCCATACACCATAAACCCATTACGAGTCTCATGAGCTGAGTTTCACAGACAATTTCTCCAACTTTTTTCCATTACAAAAATTTGGGCTTCTAGGAATGGACTAACTCTGTATCAATGCTTCCTACTACCTCAACATGCAAGGAAGCCTCCAAGGCCTCATGGATCTATGAAAGTCTTATGAAAGTGCCCTCCTGAATGGTGTGATCAATCCTCCGATGAACCATTGAGCATGTTGCAAAGGGTGAATGTCATAAGATAACTTAGATAGAGAGTCTTAAAATGTGCATCATACTCCCACACACTCTCTCCACCATTCCTTGTTGAATTTCCTTCAATGTTGATGATTTTTTTATTCAAACTTAGGTATGTGGAACTCTCACCAAAAAGGCATTACATGTAATGTAATGTAATCCACCACTGTCTGGTGTGGGTCATACTTTATGTACCAGCTATGCATGTGTCCTTGTAATGTGGTTACAAATGACTTTCCTTCCACTCTGGGGTAGTGATTCCCTTCACATGCATGCCATAGTAACTCACACTTGTGTACATGTTTCATGACATCCTCAATGCCCTTGTAATAGGTAAGTGGAGTGACATCTCATAAAACACTTGTTGATGGTGTTGTGGACCTTGTCCACTAGATCCAAGGACCTTGATTCCTCCGGTGTTTCCTCCACCACCAGACCCACTAGATCCACTAGTGCCAACTCCTCCTAGATCCACCAGATCCTCCTCCTATCATAGGTAAGGGGCCTAACAGTAGTTGTGCCCCTGTGATCCCACCATCGTGCTAAACTACATGCCGATAGTCTGTGATACCGAACCACTCCCAGATGTGTTTCCCATGCCACTCCTAGATGTGATACTCAAACCTTGTGATCCCACACCTTGCCCAAATGTTGTGCTAGAAAAATACCCCCAAACATAGGAAATGAATTATGTAGCCATAGATGTACCAAATGAAAAATTATACCTCCTAGGTGTGCTCACTACTACCAATACCGATACCAACTAGATTATCAAAACTTATCTCAAGAACTAGAAAACTAAGTGCAAGGGTCTAGTCACCATGTGGGTTAAGATGCATGCCTACTATGGATCTCCTCCTTTCTTCATATGATGAGCTCTCTCGTAAGCCGAGGGGTTTTCTTCCACACTTTCCAAGATGGGGTAGCTCAGACTACTTAAGTTCCACGTCCTCTCACATGTGAACCTCAAATCCTTCCCACAATGTCTACCTCCATAAATCCATCACTCCTTGTAAGCTTCACATGTTGTCTTTCCAACTCCCTCTCCCAAGCTTCATTATACTTGAGCCACCTCTCCTCTCTCTCCATTTCCACCACAAGGTCCACCATCCTCTACCATGCCATTCTTCATGCCCCACGCCTAGAGAGTTTAGCCAACCATGGGAAAGGCTTCCAAACTCAAAGTAATGACCAAGATCTTGATAGCCAAGTGGAATAACATGCAAGAATGATCCTCTAGGCTCCCTCAAGAACTCAAACTCAGCAATCTCTGGGAAAGAATATGTAGAAATAATGTATTCCAAGGTATAACTAGTCAACACTCTACTCCACCAAGTGATCAACAACATGGGTCCATGTCGATCAACATCATGCAACCACTGATATTCCTCCTGGGTCCAAACATGAGGTCTATAGTACCAACTTGACCTTGATGCATATGTTGATAGCCATTCATACAACTCTACTGGGAAACAAAAAAAAGGTCTCATATAACTCATGATACATAGGTGATCCTCTACCCATTTACGTGCATCAAACTTAGGTCTAGTGTTAAATATTTGAGAAAACTCATCCTCCATGTTTTTGAGCCACACTTTGACACTATCCAAGGTCAAGCACTCCATCATTACACATTTCTCTCACAATAGCTTCAAAAGAGGTCCCGAAAATGGAACCAAGATGTAGTCATTATTTTACCCTCAATACCTCTTTCTAACCCCAAGCACGCTGGCCTATCACCCAACATATGTTGGGCACTCACCCGAGGCATGTGCGGGTGCCGAGCCCCTCCTTTATGTGAGCTTTGCAAGAGAGTTCCACCATTAATGGAGGATTATTTATAGAAACAAAAGTACATGCATCTACTTAAAAGGAAGAAGATATAACTAACAGATCTACACATCAATGCATCACAAAAGGTAAATAAACATTGTATGAAGCACAAGGAACTAGATCTGAGTCATGAAAAGCCAAATAACATGAGGGTTTACACCCATAAACAAGATGTACAAAATAGATCCATGTATATTGATTTAAAAGAGTTTCTAGTAGCCACACTACATTCAAAAGGGTCATCTCAGACCATATACATCAAATGAAGAGATCCAACCCTCCAAACTAATCTGATCAGAGATCCTAACTATGATTTCCCCATTATAACCCTTGTTATAGACCCCAACACCCATACATATGCTTAATGATATCCTTTACAACCCTCTAGCATCAAGAACTCTAAACCCTAACATCATGAGCTCCAAACCCTTAGCATTTCCTAACATTTTTACAACACCTCGTTACCCTCCTCCTTCTCTTAGCACTCCATACCTTCTAGTGACCTTACACTACCTTACCTTTTCCTACCTTTTCCCTCTTTTTTTTTATGTCCCAACACTTCTTTAAATAGGATCAACATCCACCACCATGACTTCTCTCATGAGCAGATCACATGTGCCAAGTGTCAATGTGGTCCTCCATTGGTGAATGCTTATCCTCTTTGCAAAACCTTCCACTAACTGTAATGATGCCTCTGGGAATATTCCCTACATGGAATATCCTTTTCTTAGCCTCCAAGGTTCCAAGTGGCACCTTATCCACTTATCATGCCTAGTCGGGTCCTCACATTTTTCCTAAGTTTTATTAGATTTCATGATAGTTTCAGGTCATGGTTGAATTCCTTGAGGGAAAAGTGTGCCCTATATTTGAAGACTAGTTTTTGGGTCGAAAAAGGGTAATTGTGGAGTGTTGGAAAATGGAAGTGCTCGAGAACTTTTGGGAATGGTGAAGGAGTCTAATGTATTTTAGAATATTTTACACATCCAATATAACATGTTTTATGTTTTTGTTAATGTCTTAAAGTGTACAATGAGTCTTGCGATAGTTGAGGTCACAAGTTGACCAAAGATTTTGAATGGTTCAAGACATGAGTGATTTAACTAGAAGATTGAAGTAGAAAACTCACGTTGTAGCTTAGATTTATGATTTATATCAATTTGAGAGTGAAGAGGGATGATTTTTTAATATTTAATGCATTTATAGGTCTTTAAAGTTAAACCAAGGGTGCAAAGAAGACAAGTTTCCAAAACTACTTTACTGAAAGTTTAGTTTCTTTGAAGAGTAAAAAAGTGTGGTTTTCTTTTTGGATGTTTCATGAGGTATATGGTCGAGGTAAAGCATGGATGTGTTCTAAATATAATTTTATTTGTAATGAGTGGTTACATGGCATATTTTAGGTGTTCTTGTGTGATATGGAGCTTCATAGGTGAATACTGGTTCCTGGAAGCAACTATTTTGAGTAGGAAATGGTCCTACTTGGTAGTGATATGAAGAAAATGATTGGTGCAAAACATGGATGATTTTTTAATGAATTATTTACATGTGTGGAGCATTTAGAGGATTTAAAAATCATGGTGATGTGTTTGGATGTCTTTGATGAGCTTGGTGATGGGGTTTTGAGCCTATTTTGGCTTGTTTAGTTGTCTTGGTGCTTGGCCGACCTACATGGGTCCATGATATTAATTTATATTAGGGTGTTGTTATATGATTTAGTTTTAATGGTCGATATATTGGGTTAGGACTCCTACCTATGTTATGTCTTTGAGTTGATTCTCATATAAAGTGCATGTTTTGGTTCAAATTTGAACGAGTGAAGTGAGACGGAAAAATGTGACCTAGGTGAGAAATAGAAAGTGGATAAAGGGAATTAAGATAGAGATAATAATGTGTGTGAATAATCGAATAGTTATCGGAGATAGTTGTAAGAATATTGATCTAAATCAGTCCAAGTTTGAGCTTGTTTGAGTGAGTTAGAAGAAGGTGTGTTTGGAGAGGGTTTGAAGGTATATGAGTTGAATATTTGATCAATATATGTTGTGTGTGTTGGAAAAATTTATTAAGTGTTATTCTTATTCAAAAATTATGTGATGATTCATATTCACATTAGTCCTTTGTTTTGAGTAATATCAAAAATGGTTTCTAGGGGTTGGTGCCTCACTAAAAAAATCTTGTGTGATGAGTCATATTCATGAAAGTATTTTTGTTTTTGAGTAATAATCAAAATTTTCAGTGGGTTTTTTCCCCTCCGAGGGTTTATCACTTACATATTGTTTTCATACTCTCTCTTATTCATGTTCATGTGGATGGTTGTTTCATGTTGTTAAGCTCACAATTAATGTATGGTTGAATGGTTAATGATTCATGCAAGTTAAGTTGAATTATGGTTCATGTGTTGTGATGGATTTTTAATTTGATGTTATATATGAGTTTGTGATGACTTTTTGAGATGTTAGATAGATTATTAATATGATGTTTGATGTTGATGTGATGTGACTTAAATATATTGATCTTTGTATGTTTTAATGCACTTTATCATGGTTAAGAATAAATGTGAAATATTTTCTTTTTAACTGGATTTGATATATATATGATATAATGGTAAATTTTATATATATGAAAATGCACTTGAGACCTTTGTAACAAATGTTAACATATAACTAACAATAGTTAGTCACATGTAGGATCATGGATATACATGGAATTAACTTTATATACCTTCTTTCAACATGGGAAGGGCTCATATGTAGTTTTTATGGGGGAGTAGGCTCTCCTTTGATGGCTTATGCTTATGCCCCAACTATATTTTTATTGTTGCGAAACCGATTAATGCAGAAGTTAACTTTTTGATGGGAATGTTAATCAATGTGGGAAGCTTTCTTAGGATTCTTTTGATTATTTTAACTTTGATATTAAGGTTAATCGATGTAGTTAGCCTTTGTAGCCATTACTAGGTAGCCATCCTTCGAGGGAGTGGTCTACAATTTTTTAATTTTGATTTTAGATGGCTATATTTTGATGTAATTTTTATTAATAGTTGTCCTTGAGGGAAAATTATGGGATTTTTAATAATGATTAATAGTTTTCCTTTGAGGGATAAGTCTATATTTTTATAGTATTCATCCATACATATATTTTTGACTTTTATTTGAGATGAGGGCATGCCTAACATACCATTTGGGGGAGGGGAAAATATGTGTGTACAAATTGCACATGTGTACCCACTAACATGTTTTCATTTGGTAATATGAGGGGAAGATGGAAGTAATGATTTTGGGGTTCTGCTAAGGAAGAACATCCATGTGGAAAATGCGATGAGTAGAGTTGTGTTCATCTTTAAGGTTGTAAAAATAGGATACTGACGGGAGACCACATAATTCTAAATCATTACAATGGTAGATGATAAGTGGTGATAGAATAAGATCTTTGATACGACTAATGTCATGCAATTAGATGTGTTAACAATAGAAAGTATAAAAATTTGAAGTATTTAGAGGTTCCTTTTTAGTTTTACCATCGAGTGAGGCTAAACGATAAGCTCCAAACACATATTTGTGAGCGATGATATATGGACAACCAAAGAGAAAACTTCTCGCATTTAATCCTTTCGATAGTAGTGAAATTTTGATTCTCTTTAAGGAAAAGATCATCAATATTGAAGTCATGTTATTTGACATGTTTATTTTATGCTCTTTTGATGCATTTTTGATAGATATGATGGTGTTCAAGGGTTGTTAGATGGCATCTGCTTAATAATTTGAGTTGTGTTAAATGCTCTTTTCGATAATCCTTATCAAAGATGAAGTCACCGAGGGACACACGCGGAGGGATGTAATTTGAAATCAAGGGGGAGGACACCTCAGAGCCTTTTTCATGCAAAATTTTTAGCATGAAAAATTCAAAAAGTTTGACATGACAACCTAAGTCACAGTTGAAAATCCTTCTCCTGGTCAATGTGAACCTACCCTCATTATGGCTTGGAGGATGTGAAAATATGTCTTTTAGTGTTTTTCATGTGCGTGGATGTTATTCAATTTGATTGGTGAATATATCTCGGATTCGAGAAAAGACAAATGCTTCCAGAGGCCTTGAAAGACCTATTTTAAAGATTTTTACACATAGTAAACACCCTCTGGGAATAAATAGAGAAGATCCAATGCATCTCGAGTAGTGTGTTTCAGAGATATGAGATCATTAAAGGCTATTCAATAATTTTTTACAAGCAAAATCAGGTTTAGGAACAAGTTGTGCAACATTGGGTTACTTATGGCTTGGTGTAAGGAAATGAAAGTAGTGAAAAAGCTAGTTAGCTTGTTACGGATGGTTTAGGAGCCTCAAAATGAATTGTAAAGTGACCATATGTGCATTGGAAATATAAGGATTCCTAATTACCATCAGACAAGATTTTAGGAGGTTGTATGGTGTATATTTGGATATATGGCGATGAAGATTTCATATCCTCGTGAGAATAAATTAGAGATTATGGGAGTTCTAAGGATAGTTGGAACCTGATTCAAAGGAAAAATTAAATAAAATTCAACCCTCTACATTCTCCCCATGATAAGTTGGACAAAAATACAACTTTCTCTCTAGTGAATGATTGAACCTTAGGGAACCACTCGTGAGAAGATTTGAAAAGGGGGTAAAATTAAAATTTCAGGTTGAATTAACTCCATAAAATTGTTGTAATGTTCTCATAAGACCTTTTTGAGTCAAAAAATATAGTTTTCATATAAAAATCTAGGGATGCTCTTGGGAAAGAAAATGGGTTCGGATGACTATTTTTGGTAATGTTTGATGAAGGTAACCTCCCAAAAAGTGGAAAACCACACTTGAGACTCCCCTCGATGTCCCTTTTTTCCTTTTTACCCTTTTAAAAAGGGATGATGAGGACACACAATTTTATCACCACATGTTTTATGAGATTTTTCACTTAAAATACACCTTGAGTGTTAGGAGCATGTTATAAACTCACATTAAAATGACCCCTTCGTCATGTTGCTAGGACGCATGTAACACCTTTCCATAGATGATGTCCATTTTTTTCCTTCCCCAAAAATATATAGGGAGATCAAAATTGTTCCACCACATGGAGGAGCTCTTTTTGTCACTTAATACTTACAAACCTTCTCTTTGGGTTGTTTTTCTCAACTTCATAACATGTGTGTTTAATTCCCATTCTCATGACTCATCCACCACGGGTGAATTTTTCCATGGATGATTTCCATTTATACCTTACTAAAATTTTAAAAGGACATGAGCATCTCTAACCCATTTAGAAACTTTTAACTCATCATCATTTGCTAGTTAACCCTGGTTTGTAGGATGGTCAAAGGTGAATTTAAAAATTTGAGTTAGCTAGGTAAGAATACAAGGGTGAGTATAAATAAACACTTATCCATTTTTAAATTTAATTATTCAAATGTTTCTTCCATCCATTTCTAATTTGTATTGTTATTCTTCCCATTTTCCCAGAACAACCATTTTTAACAACCTTTTTTTCTCATATCTCCCTCATTTTGGATCTGCTTTTTACCCGAAATTTTAACCAAGATCCTACTCCTAAACACATTTAAGATGATCCAAAAATAATTTCCATTGATCCTATGAATTTTTTACATCACCCATTTAATATTTTATAATAAATACTTTCCTTTTTAGACCTTAAAAAATTTGAGGATCAAACAGACCTAAAACATTAGAACATGGAATCACAAAACAATTCCTAACCTAATGAAACAATTTTCACCTCAATCAAACACCATGAAAGCATACTTATATTTTTAGTAATTTGGCATGTAAGCCTTACTATAAATATCAAGTTTGAAGATAAAAAAATAAACAATTTTTGAACCCTTGTAAATTTCTAAGTATGAGACTAAGAAAAATACAAAATGTGAAATTTGGAAAAGTTGGCTAAAAATAGAAACCGAGGGTGGGGTGTAACTTACTAAAAATAGTAAGTTCTTTGATCAAGTTAAAATTTACACACACCTCCACCTCATCATTTGGATATTATGTTTGCACATGGCAGCAACCATCTTATCCTTCCCTAATTTCATAGAATGACCAAGAAAAAGTGATGTCAAGGAAGAAAAAGGGATGTTTTGAGAGAGAGAAAGAAGGAGGATGATGAAAATATTATATTATATCCTTATATGAAGTTATATAATAGGTATAAGGTTGGGAAAATTTCTCCTAAAAAATTTAACTAGGTGAAATTGATCCTCCTTGGTCTCCTAATCATCCATGGATCCAATTGTTCTAGGTGAGGTAATTGAATCAGCTCATCTCAGTCATGCCTTGGTCTCCCACCAACCACCTGAGATTCCTAGTTTCATTTTCAAAATTGTTGAGCTTTTATAAAGGGTAAAGGACTTTTTGGTGAATACTAAAGGATAATACAACAAGCAGTGACTCCTAACTTTAAGGCCATCTCGAAGTACATAAAGAATAATAAGGGAAAGAGAGAACATGCAACTTCCCATTTCTAGACCGAGGCTTCTAGAGCTCAATATGTGGAGTTGTCATATACAAAGATAAATAATATTGTGGGAGAAATGAAACCTAGTGATTATTTAATGATGAAGGTCTCTCTTGGTCAATCTACTCATGAAATTGATTCTCACCTGTTACAAGAGTCATCAACTCATATCCTTGCACAAAATAAGCAGTACAAGAAGATCATTGATCAATTAGAGGAAAATGTGAAAAATTGTCTTCATATGTACTACCCTTTCTTGATCTAGGTTCATCATCCTTGCCTTTGAATGAAGTAGTCTCTCCCATTTGTAGCTTTAATTCCCAAACAATGAAGAAATCTCAAGTATTCATCATGAAGGGAAAATCCTGATGCGGGAACATCCATGAGAAGACATTAAATTTCAAAATCATTATTATTTAAGGAGTAAATGAGATTTGTGAGAGATATTTAGAGGTTCAAATGGTGCATACGAGTAATTTGAGGAAAACAATGAAGATGGGAAATTTGAATTTATCCTTCTTGTGTACTTTCCTCCAAAAGGAGAAATTTAAATTTCCAAGGGAATATAATTGACATATGGACTTGTAAAGATGTTTTAAGTATGTTATGGGGTGTTATAAATTTATTAAGGTTAGAGAGTGTCTTGTTGAGTGAGTATAGGTTGTGTGTTGAGTATTTGTATGTTTGTGCATCATTAGGATGCTTAGAATAATGTAAAATGGAAGTTATGTAATTAGAAAGTGAAAGGAAGTTCAAAAGTCACAAGTGACTGTCATAATGAGTATAGAAGTCAGTTATAATGAATGGAGTAGGTACAATCTAGAGTTTGAATTTGAATATAAGGTATGAGTCAGTATTTGGAATCAACTCCTCGTGGAAAGAGGAAGGGAAGGAAGTAATGAAGGATAAATAAACAAATTTGTTTAAGGAATACAAGGATATATTTACATATACAAAGTTTGTATATTACCCTACTTTTTAAATAATGAGTCTAAGTTTGAGATTAAGGAGTGATGGTTTAACTCCACAATGTTGTGAAGAATCAATGGTAATGGTGATAATGAGTTTTACATGTAGTTATCTTAATGGATATTGTGATCTAATGCTTTGTTGGTTGATGTTATGACCGTGGTTTCTCTTGGAGAGGAAAAGAGTGATTTTCTTGATTGTTGCATATGTAAATATGTGTGCAAGGACTAGAAATGTATGGCTTAAACAAAACTCAAATATTAGAGACTTATTTTGCATTTAAATCTTGATGATTTTGATATAACCAATCCACATTGTGATTGTGTATGCTTTGTAAGTGTTGTGTTTTCCATGAAATTTGGTGAGAGGACATGAATGTGATTCCTTGGTTGATTTCCTTTAGTGAAGATTGCATTTGGTGCTTAGGAGGATGTCTCCATTTGTTGTTTTGTGAGTTGTGTGTCGTAGGAAAGAGGGTTTGGGTGATGAAATTGTGTGCACCTACAACGTGGTAGAAGAAATCTTGAGTAGAGGAGGAATGGTACATGTTTCTAAGAGATACTAGTAAGCATTTCCCTTTCATAATATCTAGATAGTATTTGTGCTATAATATTGAGCTTTGAATCAAAGAATCAATAAATTTATATAAAAATAATCCTGGTAGGCTTCCAGTGAGAGTTTCATCAAATTGAACTAGGGCTTAGGATTTGAGTGCACAAAACATTGATAACAACCTTGAAACTTGGAAATAATATTGTTAAGTGAGTTCACTGAGAGATTAAAAAGGAAAATTTTATTTCCTATGGTTTGTTTGTGAGATTTCCATGACATTTTGGAAGAAGGTGATTCAGTGATAAATGACAAGGCTAATCTAGAGGAGTGGTTTGCTAAGGAAGTGGTATTTTACCTTAGAGTTAAGACTTTAGACTTTGCATGCTTGAAGAATTCAATAAAGGGTTCCTGAAAATATTGGTTTTGTGTTTTAGAGGCCTTGAAAAAAAAATTAATGGGACAGTCTATACTTTCCACGACCTACTGCAGTAAGGTGTGAAATCTTAGAGACCAAAAGTTGAGCTAGGGGATAAACAAAAAGATTTGGATTGCCAAATTTTACAAGCATCTTAGGGGAGAGAAAATATGACCTAATGCATTTTGTAGTAATATCTCTGGTGCATTTAAATTCTTCTAACCATGCCAATGGTGCAAGTTTTATGGTCTTAAGGACATATTGGGAGACTAGTTTTGCCAAACCAAGGAGCCATGTGCTTTTAGTTGTTCCAAGTGCATGTATATGGTCATTCTAACTATGTTGTGAGGTGTATGAGAAGGGGACACGATAACGGAATCTATAAAGAGGCCAAATCCCAAAATTTGCACTCTCAAGCACTAGCTAGTAAACAAGGAATTGAGAAAGTTGGTGAAACTAGGTAAGAAGGTAGTTTTCTTTCATGTTGAGCCTTGGTGAAGGGATTAATAGTAGTGATATAAGAATGATAGGATAGAGAGTAATGAATTTAACATCATCAATTTGATATTTATCATCTTATAAGTGATTGATCCATTTTAGGCTCTTGTTTGGATCCTCTTATGTAAGAAATTTGAGGGAAGTAGTGGTTTGTAAACTCTTGAAAATTTAAATATAGGCATGTTTTTATATTTCTATGCATCAAATCCAATGATAAATGGGTGAACATAATTGTTGAAAAAAGGGAATATTTTTCTTCTTGGGGTTCTCTCATTGTTCCTATATGTCTTGGCTACTATTTCAAGGATGAGGGATACTAAGAAGGAGATTAAGAAAGAAAGGGCCATTGGGAAATCCTTCTTCCATTGTTTTATGAGATGACATATTTGTACTCTTCATTCTTGGTGAATCATAAAGTGTTTTAATCCATTACTAAGAACTTATCCCATATTTGGTCCCACATAATGGTTACTTAGGTGTGATGTGATGAATGAGGAAATTTATGATCTTGAGGCATGTGAAGAACATGTATCTAGAATTTCTAATAATATTATCAAAGGTTTTTAAGATTTGAGAACACCTTATACGCATGATGAGAACACGTCCTCTGAAGGACTATTGAATTCATTTCAAGAGATGGTCCAGATAGCTACAGGAGATCCCTCTTAATTCAATGAGACTTTAGAATCTCTTGTAGAGATTAGGGGCTCTATTTCCAATCGTGCAAAAGATCATGATAATTTTTTCACAAAATGTAGAAGGCTTGGTACCTTTCCTAAGACTTTGCTAAGTAATTTGGAACATCATGAGAAAGTAGCAGCAAATTAAAGGCATAAATTTAGAAAAGAGGTCAAAGGCATAGAGTTCATCATCCATGATCATCTCCAAGAGTCTATGAGAGTTGATTCTTCATCAAATGATAATTTTCCATCAAGTTCTTAAGTCAACTCCCTTCTCCTTTATCCCTCTTTCTTCTCTCCTAATTTTTAATTATTCATTATATGAAATCACTATAATTAGTCTTATTCACTTAAGTGACTTACTTATGTTGCATTGTAAAATTACCCTTTGATTTATAAAAAGGGGACTTATTTCACTTCCTGTAGGAAGGAAGATAGTCACAAGTGTAATAATAACTTGAAAGGTCATGTGGGGGTATGAAGATGAGAAGATAATTGATCGATTGGGCTATAAATTGGGAATGACCATTGTCCATTCCAAAGGATCACTGATAGTTAACTCTATTTTATAGAAATTGTGGATTATGGCTTGAGATATTGAGATTTATATTATGAACACAAGAAATAAAAGCTACATTTCTTCCATTTCCCTTTCTCATGTGTTCCTCTTTTCTCTCTCTTTTCAGCACTTTGCAAGCATGTGATTGAGAAGGAACCGTATCCTGATTGATGAATGTAAGAACTATGTGTCTTTAATTTTTTCATCTCGCTAATGGCTTCACATGCTTACTTCCTCTAATTGAATTTTGAATTACTACTAAGTTTAGGTTGTGGTGTGAACTTTTTTATCACATACTCACAACAATAACCCTCTGCCCTAATTTCTCTCCTTCACCCTTCATCTGTTGCAAATTCTCCCTTATACCCCATACAGCAACTTTGTCCACAAGTTCAATGAAGTGTTCCCTATGTGATCCCCAACCTATTTGGCTACCCACAAAAATATATTAGTTTACATTAAATAATAGGAGCCTCCCCATACATAAGCTAAAGAGGGGCCTAGCCTTGCTGAGAATGGAAGGAAACACATAGTTTGAACACGACAAATTTGTTTCACCAACAGATTTTTGGTGACTCTACTGAGATATATTTCCTATGTATTACCTATACTAAAGATCTATACAAAATGCAAAAAAGGTATATATTCCAAAAAAAAAGAAAAAATAAAATCAGGTTTCAAAGAAAAATCAGATTTTGAAGGTGAATCCTTTGAGGAATGAATCCATGTCATGTATTTTTTCCCACATCACAATGAAAAAGTTTCAAGATTGGATTTCGGGTACCAATGAGTGATAAAGAAGAAGAAGAAGATGATACCACTGCTCCGGAAATGCAAATATTTGATCATCCATCATTTCGTAACATATCTGTCTGGAAACCGAAAAGATTCTCCTCAAATGGTGCTCACTACATTAATCTCACCCATTTTGTTGAGAGTTCCTTTTTTCTATCTCGCTTCAAAAACATGTTCGAGCTTTTCCCCGCTTATATTTTTGTTCTTCCTCCTTGTGGTCAAGGTATGGTTATAGATCGTACTATTTTCAAATTTATCTGGGAAGAAGAGTGGTTTTATCTCGAAATGAGATTATTTCCCTTTTGATAAAGGTTTTCCTCGGTGCCATGTTTTTTTTTCGCTTTCTCGCCATGTCGTTTTACTGCAGACGCGTGGAAATTTTTAATTGCTACTGGCATTTAGCGTGTTCAATTTCCTGGTGAAACTTGCAATTTTCTGTATGAAATTCACAACTATAAATTTTATCACGCGGACTGGCCTATGAATATTCATGACCATAAAGCTAACAAAAATAAATTTTTTCTTTCGCCGCCCGAAGGTGTACACGTGGCCTCAAAAATGCTGATGTGGGGATGCACCAAGGTCATAGATTCAGTTCATTTATGCACTTTAAGGAGAAAAATGTTAAGAATGCAAAAAGTTCCCGAGGTCCAGTAGAAGGACACGCGGTTTTGGTTTTAAAAAAAGCAGAGAAAGTCATCCGAGATTTTCGGTACTTTTGGTCTTATGTCAAAGATGAGTTAAAATTGCAGAAAACACCTATTACTCTCCGCTAACATAAAGGTATGGTTATGTGTCGCGCCTATTTTCGAAAATAAAAAGACTTCGATTTCCGGGTGGGTCAAATTTTTCAAAAGTGTAAAAGTTTTAAAAATTGCAAATTACAAAAAAGTGCTCCCAAAGCCCATGTTAGGGAAGGTTTTTCCACGTGGTTGGCTCATTTTCAACTCCTGAGAAGGGTATCATGAATGGTGATGAAATCCATTTATTTACTTGTACCGCGATCAATGCTTTTACTCAAAATCAAGGACTTTTAAAGTTTATGAATGCATTCTTCATTTATTATTAGTTAATGTTGGTTCTTTGTTGTTTCTATATAAAGCATCTTATTGTGAGGTATTACAATTTCAACTATGGAACTCAAATGGAGAACCAAAAGGATTACAAAAAATTGATCAAGCTTTAAGTTTTCAATTACTCAATCAGGCATGGAAAATGGTAAGAACTTCAAACATTCATGCTTTCCTCTTGTCGGCGAAATTGATTGAGATAACATTAGGTTTTTCAAAGATGAAGACTTTTTTCTTTTGTTCTCGGCTTATTAGTTCGGGAATCACAAGCAATCTGGATAATATTATAGATACATATTTAATGGTGTCGATCTAAATGAATTCTCCAAAGGCTAAGTTATCCCAGCATAAAAGTGAATCTTTCAAAGCCATCTTGTAGAAATCCGCATTGCTTTGAAGCTAGTGCCATCCTAATACTCGCTCATCGCTTCTGGAAAGCTATGGTAGTTTGCCATGAACTATGATACTAAAAATAGGGAGGTGTTAGATGGAAGTGGGGATGCAGATTGACATTAACACTAGTCGCAGTAGAATTATGTTAAAATTACCTTATTATCACAACCCCAATCACCATAGGCATTAAAATAACTTGAGGCGATTATCAAGAAAAGAAGAAGGATTATGCCAAACTTATAAGTTCAAAATGTCTCCTCACAAAAATACCATCTGTTAATCCCTAAGAAATTGGTTAAGGCACAAGTAACTACCATGAGGAGTTAAGATCTTATTGTACTTTTGAGTTGAATGGTGAGTCTAAAACTACAAATGAATTTATGAATGGATGACTATATACATATGGATTATCTGAGAGAAAAAGGGAAGTGGGTTTTTAGTGGCTACCTTCATGTGCTGGGTGTGCATAAGAACTTCGCGAACACATGGTAACTCCGCAGCAAAATCAAGATGGGAGAAACAGACCTCAGATTCTATATGATGACATATCTCATTTATAAAGTTGTTGAACACAAACGTTTCCTGGTACATGTTACCACGTGGCTTTGATTTCAAGTAGTTTCAAATGCATGAGGTTTTCCCTCAATCGCAGAATCTGACTAACGAGTGGAAATATAAGGTTAGTCAATTATTTAATTTTTTTTCGCACCACCACCTATCTGTTTAGAAACCAGAATGGGGACAATATAGAATCTCTCAACAGAGGCTAGTGAGCATCTAATTTTGGAATATGGTGCTACTTTATTCGAGATAAGAATTTCACATATATAAGAGTCGCTGGTTTCAAGGTAAGCCTTATAAGTTACCCTTGGTATGTCGATGAAAACTTGTGCTCGATGCGCAAAGCTCGAGTTGGCAAGGAAATCAACCCATACACAAGCTTCGGACATCGGAAGGCATAAAACAAATATCAAGTTCCCATTTGAATTCGAAGGTATTCATGTCCTTCCATCATAAAGGCCAGTCTGATTGGTGAGGAATTGAAAGAAATTTAACATGGAAAATTTTGAGGCAAGGCCAAATTACTGATATTAGATGGGTGTTCGGACAATATTTATGCATACCTTTGATCATGAGCCCCATTTCTAAGATTACTTTTGGATGAATCGTAGAGATGAGGAAGCAGTTAGGTTAAGAGACTTTTCTAGTAATGACCATTGTCACAAATAATTGACTATAAAATTATAATTATCCCAAAGGGTATTGTAGATGATCCTCACACAATAAGTAGGTTCTATATCAATCAAAATTGGAGGATCACCTATTTCTCCACCATCTAGAATGGGAATGTGGATGAATCGATGATCCTTATTTGAGAATAACTAATGTTATAAGGATAACTACAAATCAAGCTGTTTGACTTAGAAGAATTTTGATCCTCGTCAATCCGTAGTACACAAAGATCTTACTGCAATTTCAGGTAGAGTTTGGGAAATATGAGTGAAGATATTCCACCCCGAGGCAAGTGATGCATAAATAATGGACCCACTGTGGTGGAAATCCCCTTAATCGGCCAACTAAAAGGCATAATCCAAAATTCATTAATGAATGGACATTGCTCGCTAGTGGAACTCGACACTTTTTGTCGGCTTCTCAAACGTAAGACCGAAGAGATGCTTAAATTTCCACAGAGAATTCTCCCATTACATTTTGTAGTACCCCTTTAGAAAAAAGGGAAAGGTCTCAGCATCGTAGGTAAAGCTTGTCTAAGTATCTCACCTAAGCCACATAGTATTGAAAATTAATGAGTGGAGCCATTGAAAGTGGTCACATTCAGCCTAGGCCACACAAGGATGAAAAAAAGAACAACACCATATTTGAAAATGTTTCGAGCAGAGACATAAAAAACCCAAGATTATCCACCACCAACTCGGGTAAGTGGGTGCCCAGGCACGCAAATAAATTTCAAACGCAGGATGGGGTAATTGATCCCTTTAAATGGAGAAAACTAATATCTTATAGCGTAGGGATGCATCATTACCACATCTTGGAGCAATCAAATCCTATGATCCATCC
>CM031240.1:852647-946983 GCA_018340775.1 Taxus wallichiana var. yunnanensis
GTTGTACTTACCGTTCGAGATTACGTATTGCTGTCATGACACAAATTTGATGTATTTGTTTCAAGTTATTTCTTAAAGGCCTTTATTTACATGTAACTTGAAGGATAGGATTACTTGGTTTCCAGCGGTCAAGTTTGAAGATTCATGAGAAGAATCCAAACAAGGTCTAGAAGATGAGATAGAAGGATTGTTTGTCTATATCCACTTGTCCCCCGAAAATAAGAGAGAGTGAAGAGAGGATTGAAGAATATATCCATCTCACCACGAATAGAACTCCTACTCGACTTCTCCAGCGGCTAGTAGACACTTTCATCCAATCGAGCAAAGAGTTCTCGGACCAATCGCAGTAGGACAGCTTAAATCCTTGTATGTCAAACTTTTCTTAGTAGCATCCCACTAGCTCTCCCGATGCACTGAAAACCCGGTTCAAATTGATCATTAAAGAGCATCCCATATTTCATTGGTTCAAAACTAGACTACTCCACGTGAGCATGTCGATACATTGCAAATGTCTCTCTGCTGATTCATGAGATTGCTGGGAAATGGATGTTCTTTGTCAAGTGGCTTAGCATCCTTCTTTGAGGAAAATCCTTGTAATGGTTCGAGAAGTCGAGATGAGGCTTTCTATCACGAGAGTTAGGACATGTTCTATCGCATCCATCCATATGACTAATTTGGAGAAAAAGAGGGATAACTTTTGTCCCCGTTTGAAGCGGCTAACAACTATTAGGGCTCTGACTAGGCATTCATGGCTTGACTTCATTTTCAAAGAACTTGGGACGAGAATCCCATTGGCCATGAGACCCAGCGGTTGAAGAGTGCTTTCCTTTAATTTCTCAAATCTTTAAATTACGATATTCTGATATGTTGATTAAATCCATGGGAGGTGTAACCTTTTCCTTGGCTTTATATTATCTCCATTAGGGCTGAGAATTATTTGATATACGGAGCTTATAAACTTGCACCTAGGCCGCTCATGCCTTTATATCCAGAATTGGGAAAGCCAATCTTAACCGTACACCAGTCACTTTTGCTCTCATTCACCCTTTCACAGTAAGTCAAATTTCAAATGAAACCTCTACTTCATCTTTTGCTCTAGTCTTTCAAATGGTAGCTCTGAGGTCATCAGAAACAATTACCAAAATTTGGGTAATGAGTTGGTTACACTTAAAAGAGGAAGCAAGCTGCAAAGTTTAGGTCTTAACTTATCGGCCTCGAGATCGACCCGATAGACCCGACCATTTAAGCCCTGAATAGACCATGCGCTTCCAAAAATACAAATCGATAACGAAGTGGACACTCTGTGAAATGAGACCTTTCCCGACCCTATAATCCTAATGTTGCTTATACATGACAGATCCTTGGTGTCGATTACAAACAATATGGCTCCAAGAATATGACTTGCTATTTCCCATATAAGCTAAACCTCCCAGAGACAGTCGGTGTCTTCTGAAGGTGTTGAATGGCAATCTCTATGGAGACAAAAATTGGTTTAGAAAATGAAAGCAAGTCAGAGAAATGAGTCGGCTGACAGGAACATCTATGTGAGGGGCGGCTCCCAGTGAGACCACACTTGTGAATTGGCGGGAGCTAAAGACTTCTTGTTGGATGGATCAAATACCTCCCTCAAAATGTAGGAATAGCTAATACAAGGTCCGAGAAGAGAAACATTGGAGAGGAAAAATCATGGCTCAGTGATTCACAGCCTTACATCACTCACAAGGTGTTGGCCCGAGCAAAATACGGCTCCCGAATGTGCGAGGGCAGCTTTGGGCAAACTTCACAGACCATAGCTCCAAATGCAAGCTATTGTAGCTCATGTGCCGGGAGAAAGAGATGTGTGTAGGACCAAGGTCGGGAAAAGAGATGGTTCATCTCCATTGATATCATTGAACGAAGGTGAGAAAACCAATGTGAACATCTCTATGTAGGAATCACTTTCCATCCCGGGACAAAAGGGATCTTTTGCAGGTGCCATGAAGGTGGTTCATTGACCACAAGTCAGCCTGCTCAATGTGCGAGAGAGAGGTACTCACTAAATGCATGACTCGGCTGACAGAGAAACCATGAAGAGGAAGAAAGGTAAAAGGTGAAGCCCCGAGCCCTTACATGTGTCGTTTGAAGTTGTTGGGAAACATTTGATTACCTAATTGCATGATATATTTAGACGAAAGTAGTTCGGTGATGCCCAAGTACATGGTTGATCAAGTGGGCCTAAAATATGAGCGAGTTCTCAAAGGGTATTATGCGATTAGATGGGACAAGAAGTATCAAACTTTATTAAGAATCATCAAGGAACTAATCCTTACCTTGCGTAAGCTTATTGATATGCTAATGGTTTTACCCAAGATGTAATGCAGTGATTGATCTTCCACCACTCTTTGCCATATGTTTGTCGAGGGATTTCTGACTAGAATTGGAGGCTACCTATAGTTGATTGGTCACGTATATTCTATTTAGAACAAGGTATGGGGCAAAGCAACAATCAGATATCCCCGAGCCAATTGTAAATTTCCATATTTAACCTCACACTCCAAGCCTAATCAATGCAAATTGTTCAAATTTTAATTAAGACTATCCAAGACACACGAAGTCGACAATTGCTAAATGGATGCATTCCGCATTCGACTCAGAGCACTGAGTGGGAAAACAAGGTGCATGTTTTGATCCCTACAAGGAGATAGAATAATTTGAGCTAGGTGTTTATTTATTACAGAAGAGAATCATCCTTCCCAAAGATCACCAAGTCGTAACAAAAGGAGGATAATGAGGTATGGCAACCTTTTCTTTGATGAAAAGCTCAAGAAGTAGGCGAGAGGTGCAGGGGAGGAGCAATGCTAGCTTCACCACCAAGGAATTAAGCATTATTCAGCTTTTTATATTCCGGGCTTTAGATGCTCTAACAAAACCTATCAATATGAGTTTTTGATCCGTAGATCGCAATGGACTCAGGAAAAGAAGCATTAGAAATACACGGTGTCTTTGGTGACGATGCCGGCTGATAGTAAATCAAGTTAAAGGGAAGCATGATCTGACAAATAATGATCCGGCTTTCAAGAGTTATAATAACGAGATTTTGGGACCTCATGCCAAGATTTTGAGGCCTTGGGCATCAACTCCATCCCTAGTGAAGGGAGAACCAAGCTCACGATAGACTTGCGGCACATTGGAGAAACTTTTTGATGTTGTGCAGAATATCGAGAGAGGCCAAATGCTGACCACACACGGAAGGGATTGTGAGGCCATGGGTTGTGGGAGGCATGATAATCTGAGTCAGAAAGTGTTTGGATACTGGGACCAACAAATCATCAATTTATTTCAAGAAGATGTTTGAGTTCTCGCCTAGAAATAAGGAAAAGTTAGAACAACATTATGGTGATCAGAAATACTACAACTAAAAACAAACAAGTTTCCAAAAGGACTTGTGACTTTGGAGTCTATCTTCTCAGTCATAATGATCAGCTTAGGAAGGAGAAATCTAACATCAGAAGTCAAAAAAGAAAATATTCAACATCCATACGCCCGTGGGAGAGAAAAAAGCACTTCAAATCAAGCAAAGTAAGCGAACTCGAGCAAAAAGAAAGGTATGAGTTCACTCGGCCTTTACCAAGAGTTACCGGATGTGTTTTTCTTGAAAGCAAGGAGGATGTAAGAGGTTTCATCCTAAATCTAGCACAAGCAAAAAAATTTAATTAGATCTTGATGCCAATCTTGTCGTGAAAAAGCAAAGGCCAGTCAACCCACACATTTGAGCCTCTAATGAAGAAGGAATTGAACAAGTTAACAGAGGCAAGTACCATTTTCCCAATCAAACATTCGGCCCTGACAAATTGGTTCTAGTTAGAAAGAAGAGCGTGGAAATCAAGATTGTAAAAGTTGATTTTCTCAAGATTTGAATAGATCATTCCTCAAAGACCACTACCCACTTCCATCTATATAAAGATATTTCGGGTAAGTCAGATTCCAAGCTCTTTTTTAAAGGTTTTCTACTAGATGGTTACTCGTGGCACAATCAGATTACGGTGAAGGAAGATGATCGATTGAAACAACCTTCACACGCGAGAATGGGAAACCCTATGCCTCTAAGAAAATTCCATTTGGATTGTATGTACAATGTTGGAGCCACTTTCGAAAAGACGATGGATATGGAGTTGAGGATTGATCAATAAGATAGTTTTAATATACCTTGATGATATCACTGTGTTTTCTAAAAATGCAGCAGACCATCTCTTCCATTTGAGACAAGTGTTTCAGAGCTGTAGAATATTTGGGATATCTTTAAATCCCCAAAAATGTATATTCATGGCCCGTGAGAATTTAAACTTCTAGGCCATATTGTTTCAGGAAGGGTTATCAATTGACCCAGGTGGAGAGATTTGAAGTCAAATAAAAGCATTTACCATTTCCAAGCCATAAGAAGGCTCTTCAAAGCTTCTTAGGAAGAATCAATTTTGTTAAGAGGTTTGTTCCAGACTTTGCTGCTCTTGTCAAGTCGATAACATTGATGTTGAAGAAGAGTGTAGCATTCAAGTGGACAACTGAAGGTAAGGAAATTTTTGAGGCGATCAAAGAAGCTATTTAACGTGATCCAAATCTTAAACCCATATTTCCAAGTATTTCATGCTTTATTCCTTTGCTAGGAATGACACGATCTCTACAATTTTGAGTGCAGCGAGAATAGAGGAAGAAAAAAGAAGCGACCAATTGCCTTCTTCAGCCAAAGCACTTGGTAGATTATGAAACAAGGTATTCTTACATTGAAAAACACATTAAGCATAGTAATTAGAATATTGAATAAGTTTAATCACTTAGGTTTCAAATAACAAAATCCATCTGGCCAAGTATCCCACGTGGGAATTAAAGACTCTTCTAACAAGGATTTGAATGAAAAACGCGCTGGGTGGATCACTCATGTAACGGAGTATGACATCGAGATCAAGGTCACCAAGCTATTCTACAAGAGGATCAGGTGAGAAATTTGCCTTGAGTCAACCAAATGAAGCAAGCAAAGAAAAGGATGTTGTTTTAGTGCTGCAGAATAGCCAAGAACAAGGAAATGGTCAAGAAGAAATGATGAGTGTGCTCACTCCTTATTTGGACTGAATCATAATGAACTTCTTACAAACATTCCTATGCCTCCCATAGATGAGAAAAACCAAGAGAAGACACTTTATATTGTAGGCTATTCCATATGCACTTGTTGATGGTATCTTGTTCAAAAAGGATATCAATTGAGTGTTCTTAAGATGCAATGGTAGCAAATCAGATTGAGAGAATGTTACAAGAATTCCATGATGGATCGAGATGCGGAGGTCATTTGATTCAAGGGTGACATCTCTAAAGATAATGAAGGTTGGCTATTATTGGCCTAAAGTTTTTAGTGGCTCCCCCAAGCGATGTATGGATAAAAAGTGCAAAAATGTGCATTCTTCAGAGGGAAAGAAAGGTTAAGCAACCCTTCCATTGAATCCAATGTCATTTCCTAGCCATTTTATGCATTAGAGTTGGAATTCATTGGATTCATCAATCCAAACTCAAGCCAAGAGCATAAATGGATTTAATGAAATATTACTTCACTAAGTGGAGTGGTGAAGTAGTGGCACTCAAAAGAAGCCAATGAATCTAGTATTACTAGACTTCTATGAAGGGATAATGAGCAGGGTTTGGTATACCATCACCTATTATCATCAAAATGCATTGGCATTCATAGGTTCAAAAGATCTTGTAGAATGGACCATGTTAGGAATGGGATCTATTTGAGCACTTCATCAAACTATTACCTCGATGTAATGGCCAAGCTGAGTCTACAAACAAGAATTTATTAAGGATCATAAGAAGGACTCTTGATGAAAATCGAGAGAACTTGGCATACTAAGCTCCAAATCAGCTCTATGGGCTGATAGGATTAACTAAAAGAGATCCACGAGTAACTCTTTAATACTTGTTTTATGGGAAGAGCGTGAGTCTTGCCTATATCACTTGAGTTCCCAACATTGGAACTCATGAAGCAGCTGGAATTGTTAGAGTTTGAGCCAATGGAGGTTAGATATACCTGAGTTGATGGAGTTGGAAGAAGTAAGAGAGAATCAGCTCAAGCAATAGAAAAGGACCAAGCCTTAGTCAAAAAATTCTTTGAAAAAGGGCAAAAGCAAGGACCTTCCAGCTTGGAGATTTAGTGTTGAAATGGGATGGAACCCGAGAAAAAGCCGGAAGGCATTCCAAATTTGATGCCATTTGGAGTGGCCCTTGCGTGGTCCTGAAGTTGTGAAGTAGCAATGCCTTCCTAATTGTCTACATTGGAAGGTAAAGAACTTTCATATTCAGTGAATGGGATCTACCTCAAACATTGTTCTTTGAAAAGGAAAGGTTTGACCCTTGTACATACTAGTTTAGATTTTTTAATTTCCCTAAGTGCTTGTGCATTATTTTGTTGTAGTTTAGGTTGTTTTCTTCTAAGTTCTTTGCACATCTTTGCGTGTTATATTTGAAACATGTATGATTTCTAATTTTTACATAGTGTTTTGTAAATCCTACACTACGACAAGGTCTAAGTCAACTAATGGTCAATGGGAAGCACACACAACCATTCCACGCTTAGCAACGAGGGTCACTAAGGAAAATGGGGTAAACATCGAATGAAATTATAATCAACATATGTTTTTATGATGTCAATTTGTTTGTAGGCGTGAAGGATAGATCACCACGATTAGCCACTATATATTTTAGGAATCCTTTTGAGTAATGTAAATATAGCTTTAGATAGCAATTATTTTTCAATATTTACTGATTAATTAAATCATATTGGTTACACTATCCTAGTGGTTCTAATTTCTACATTAAATATCCTCTAGAGGATCAGAAGCCATATGTACTTCTCATAAGATATATTGTGTGTAACGTATAATTAATATCGAGTTCATATTAAGAAAAATGCTTATTGATTTCTTACTAGGATCAATTGCTTAGATAAATTAATGGTTGTGGGTCAGTGAAAAGTATCAATAGTTACTTGTTTTCAAATAAGTGACCAAATGAAAAACAAATAATGGACCACTTAGAAGCGTAAAACTAGAATGATAGCGACCGCTAACCTCAATTCTTAGTTATGGTGCACCAAAAAAATGTAATAATTTATGACCTTAGTGAGCCTTTAGGCTTTGAATATCATACATGATAGAATTTTAATATCATGTTGAAATTAGTGGCGTTAGGCTTATAATTTTGTCTTGGATTGCAACTATTTAGGATAATCGTTAATATTTGTCTTGTCTTGAAATATTTTTAATTTTTGTCTATTTATAAATATCAAAGCAATGTAGTAAACATCTGACTTAAGTGATTGAATAATATATAAATCATGGTCCACCCAAATCATCTGGTAGGATTCTAGTAGTTCTTTAATCTCAATTCTTAGATATGGTGCCCGATCTTTTGATGTAAAACATTTCGACCTTAGCGACCTCTACGCTTGAATATTGTGTTAGGCTTCAAATATCATGTGATTGAATTTGAATATCATGTCGATCTTAGCAGATGCTAGGCTTAAAATTTTATCTTCATGTAAAAGTATTTAGGAAAATTGTTAATATTTTTACTTCTATCTATTTTAGAATATCATATAAATGTAGTAAACATCTAACTTAATTATACATTATTTATTAAATATCATATTATAAAATTTAAAAATAATAATGGATCTTAGCTCAATTCTTAGGTAAGTTTTTAGTAATTGTCATATGTGAGAAAAAATATATTATAGTGGTCACTAATCTCAATTATTTCTTATGATACACCAAGAACAATGTAATAATATTTGACCTTACCGACAGCTAAGCTTCGATTATAATGCTAAGATTTGAATATATTGTAATAGGATTTGGCTATCATGTTGAACTTAATGGGCATTAAGATAAAAATTTCATGTTGAATAACTTGTATTTAGGAAAATCATTAATATTTTCTTGTCTTGGATCATTTTTGTCTTATCGTGTCTTGGAATATAAAATAAATGTAGTAAACATCCATATTATAAGCCACTAGTCTTGGAATATTGTATTTATGTTGTTGCCCCTAAAAATCCCCTTTTTGTTTTTCAAGAGAAATCAAAAAATTTTGAGTCATCGCTCATCTGATATGATCGTGCAGAAGTGATTTTAAATCTTTTAAATCCCATGCTCTATTCATTCTTTGTTTTCCCATGAAAGTTCTTTGATTTTTATTATTAATCTTCCTTATGGTCATCGATCGTGCTTTGGCTCGGTTTAATTTATATTTTCTCTATCTATAGAAGCGAATCGAACTAGGAAAAAATGTAGGTTTTTCCCTTCAATTTTCCATTTTTTTCTACGATGATCGCAAGTGATGGGCATTTCTTCCTTGTCAAATTTGGTGCTCCATCATTCAAGCATATGTGGACAATTCTCATTGGATGCGCGGACGGATCCTTTGTTAGACTTTATACTTTATGTTCTCTTTTGGAAAAAAGTATCATTTTGGCCCCTCGACCTAAATGGATTTTGATTGGATGATTGGGAAAATGGAGCAGCAGACCTTTTTGTGAACTTAATACTTTTGTTCTCTTTTGGGAAAAAGTATAAAGTTATCTCTCACTGCTCGAAAGACCCTAATTGGTCACTTTTTGGCGGAAGGCGGAAAGGCGGGATATTTTGTGCTTTGATGCGATTTAGAATGAAAAAGAGTAAAAATATAAATCACAACTCTGAAGCCAATCATATGAGGCCACGTGTTAGGTTCGTTGAAAATTCGGTGGTGGGAAGCGGGTTAGCGGGCCTCTTGAATTTTCATTCTTTTTTTTTTAGCGAGAAAGAGTTAAGTGATAAAATTGAAGTGCTTTCCCCTGTTGACTAGTTGTCGGCCTCCCCATGGGATTCGTGACATGGACTAACCACCTCCCATGTATTCATTAACTCTGGCGATTGTATCAGAGACTAACACTCATGGGTTTGGTCTTACGAAAATCGTGATCCCTGACAAATGGTATCGGGCGAGGGGTCACGGGTTCGAATCCTCGGCGAGCAATCTTTGAGGGGGTTTGTTGACTAGTTATCGATGCTCCCCATGGGATTCATGACATGGAATAACCTCCTCTCATGTATTCATTACCTCTATCAATTGTATCGAGAGACTAACACTCATGGGTTTTGGTCTAACAAAAATCGTGATCCCAACACCTTGCACTACTCAAGTGAAGCCATGTGTCAATATATAGTTTAAAAATTCAACAATGGGGAAGTGGGTCATCGGTACATTTTTAAAGTTTTTTTCCTTTTTTTCTGAAGAAGGATTAAAGGTTCCAAATGGATTTCATTTCCCCCACCACTCAAATCACACCACATGTCTACTTAGGTGTTTAAAATTCAAAGCGGGCTAGTAAAGGACTTTGAGTTTTGAACCTTTTTGGTTGATGGGGTTAATCTTTCAAAGTGAGCCTCACCTCCCATGACCATTCATATTTGGCCACGTGTCAAGTCACTCAATTGAAAATTCAATGACAGGAAGCGGGCTTGTGGAGGATTTTATGTTTTGAACCTTTTTGCGAGAACAAGTTAAAATGTTATAAAGATATCACGCTCACGTCTCAATAAAATTATGTCACGTGTTTGCGTTGAAAATTCAAATTGGCCCAGTAGATGCAAATGTAAAAAAAATTGCCAAATCTCCATAAAAGTTGTAAAATTGAAGGGCTTGTCATGCGTCCACTCCAATAATTTCTTGCCACGTGAATGACTTAGATTGAAAGGTTTAAAAGCAATATCGATGGTCCATATTTAAAACTGTGAAGAATATATCGATTACTGATATCAAACTCTAGTTTTTCTTCTATTTTTCGTTTCTTTACAAATTGGGAATTTGAAATGATGTGAAGGATTTGGATAATTGTAACCCGATTATTTCGTGATTGGGTTAATTTGTAACTATTTTACGCGAGGTTATTTGATGGTTTTTCAAATCCATTTATGCAATTGGAATTATGATACAAAGGAACTATAATTTTTAACGAAAGAACTTAATACAAGGGTTTTCCCTTTCTTCTCTGCTTATCTCTCCTTCTGGTTTGATTCATGAATCATTCAATCTTTGCATGCTTGAAACTTTGTGTTGCAGTAAATGAAATATCGAGAACTTTGTTTACTAACGGGGATTGTGTCTAATATAAAAGTGAATGGTTCTATTTTGGACTTCATTTTGCTCAATACATATTAGGGTTTTCTCTACTATCTCTTTTCCCTGAAAGTATTGCATTCTTCTACCTCCCTCATCTCTTCAAGTCTTCTATCCTCATGTGTTGATAACTCTCATGGCATAATACTCTTTTCAAGATATCGAGAAGATCACATTATGATGAACTCTATATATTTGTACATAAGTTTTGTTGCTTTGATAAGGGAACCTCTCCCATTATAAAGGAGGGATTTTACCATCCCCGACTATGGTTTGATTCAAAGTGTAAATATGAAACCCAACATTTTTGGTAACTCCACTTAGGATTCATTTTAGTAGATTTCATTTCTGAAAGAACAACAATTTTATCATTTTCTTGATACGCGACTCGAGATACACAGAGGGTAGAAGAGCCCTTGGGATTGAAGATTCCCAATTTAAGCTGCTAGATCAACAAGGTTTTCAACTTCCTCCAACAATAGAAACACAAGAGCTGGTTACGGAATTAAACCTCATCGAAACGGATCTTACGGGAGTGATATTTATCAATATATCAGCTTAGCCCTAATCTTCATCCTATTTCTTGTTGGTGTTTAGTTCCACTTGAACCATCTTTCGAGAATAATGGAAATACGTTTTCCATGGGGTGAACAATTTGGGCCTCTTGCCCTCCCTCAACCTTTGCATGAGTTACCTAGGGGTAATAGAAATAACTTTCCCAAGTTCAAAGGTGATGGAAAGGTGCACTTTGATGAGAACATTGCAGCCTTCATAGTTGCGTGTGGATTCTAGGGGTGGAACATGAAGATGTATCTATTAGGTTTTTGTGGAGAATTTGTAAGACAATCTTTGTGAGGCTGGTTTTACCATCTTCTGTTAGGACCATCACTAATTGGAATACCATAAATTGGATTTGAGAACCATTTCAAACTTGTAGAGGATGTACATGCTTTCTAGCCCATATTTCTCAAATCGAAGGAATCACATGAGCCCGATGAGAGAATTTGTGGCCAAGTTCAACAAGATGATTAACAAGATTCCATAGGCTACTCGTCTAATTGATGAAATTAAAAATGCTTCTTCTTGAATGCTCAATTTCCTGAAGTGATCTATTCCCTAAGGAGAGCCGATTTTACTGAGTTTGGATGTTGATCAATTGGTTTTCGAGTGTTGAAGATGACTTAATCATGTGTGGTAAATTAAAGAGAGATTATTTAAAATCCAAAGCATCACCTTCTTCTTCTTCCTCTTCTTCTAGAGCTATTGCGAGACCGGTTGGTACAAAAGCTTACAAATGACCTTATTTCCCTTAAAGAAGTAATTAGCTCAACATGCTCCATGCTCAGAGATGTACCCGAGGAATAAATTTCATCCTAAGAACAAATTTCCTTCTTCTCAAGGCAGTTGGCCATTGAAGGTCCACCTATTAAGGTCCCACTCAATATAACCTATGAAGTTGAAGATCCACGAGGATGAAGAGACTAATGAATACTATGCGAGAAGAAGACGGTGATGAAGATTTGGAAGACCACGATGACTACAGAGTGTAGTTCCTCACCATTGAAGGCATAGATGATGATGATGAGTATGATGATTTAGTTCTGAGACATGAATAGTGATTCATATGCTATTATAACTTTAGAGAAAACCAGCAGAAAAGAGAAGGTAGTGCGACCTATAAATAAATCAAAGGAGTATTCCATAAACATTCTTGTTGTTGCGAAGAGGATCTCCCATTCCTCTTACCTCTGCACAAAAGGTGAGTTACGCTTAATCCCTCTCCATCTACTTCTACGCTTCTAAATCTTCTATTCCTTCAATTCCTAATAATGATAAACCTAAATCTCATATGTTTGTTGTTTCCCAAGTTCTTCTTAGTGATGCCCCATCCACATTTAGATATTTTGACATTATTGACCACCTAAAAAAGAAAAAGATTCAGATTTCAGAGGCTGAGTTTTATCAGACCCATCCAAAAGCATTTGCCAAGATGTTTAAATTTTCCAATTCTGAATCAAAAACCCCATCACCTATTTCTAAAGGTCTCTTGCACACTCTACTTCCTCACCCTAACCAGAGCCTTGTGGCTGAAGTCACTTCACCCCATGAAAAAATCAAACCTTTCTATGTGACTCTCCTCATAGTTAGCCACAAACTTATTAATTGTGTCATTGACTCTAGTGCATCAGATAATGTAACGCTTTTGCCAAAGTGGTTCATGCTTTGGGCCTAACCTAACCACACCTATGGCTCTTTCTATTCTATGGAGAGTAGAGAAGTGCCTTTGGATGGGAGAATCAAGGATGCCTGCACAAGTGGCTTTTCTTGCTTTACCAGAGAAGAAAGTTTTGTCCACCATCTTGGTTGCTGACATTCCATCTTCATATGGCATCTTGTTGAGTAGGAAATTTTCTTAAATGTGGGAGGTGAAATCCATAAGGATTGGTGATCCAGTAAACTTCTACTTTAGAACTCTCGAATTACATAAATTTTATAGTTCTAATTTCAACTTTCAAAGAAAATGATAGTTTGCTTGAAATAATAGAGCTTCATGAGTAATTATCTAGTCTTTATAGAAAGGAAATTGCAAAGTAGAAATAATACAAAACTTCAAACACCAACAATTTTATTATGGAAACCTCGATGGAGGAAAACGAGTCGGGAAGGAAATATCTCTTTCTTCCCACTTTTATTAGTACTGATATAGAAAAATTCTGATTAAAATAAGTATGAAGTGAAGAAACATTGTCCACCTTCTCTCAGGTTACTTGCTTGCTCTGTTTCTACACCTTGCTCCTATAATTACATTCCAACACTTTGAAGATCTTGCTCACTTGCTCTCATTAAATCTTTGCTTCTTGATCTCTCTAGATCTTTGAATGTTGTTCTCTTGCTCCTTTCATGCTTTTATAGACCTTCCCAAGTCCTCCCCTACCTTTGGAGGATGTGAAGGGGCATGGAAGGAAGAGACACGGATGGCGCTTTAGAAACACATCCATTCACATTCGAATTTAAGTCTCTATCACGGAAAGTTACAGGACCACCGCCCTATGCATACTAGCGATCCTATGACCACTTCACTGGATGGGCAGCGATTTGAGACCACCGCCTGAAGGGAAGAGGTTACGAAAACCTTTAATTTTGCCGAGAGCGGTGGTTCTTTCTAGAACCTCTGTTTTACCTCATTTTTAATCATTTTTTCTCATTTCTTCTTCCCGGTGCTGATGGCCGGTGAAGTAGTGTGTTTTTCTAGATCCCTATGGATCATACCTCCCTTACTAAGAGGCTTTTGGTCACAAAATCTTAGTGGTGGAGTGGTAGAGGAATCAACTCCCTCTCGTGCTCCTTGAGTACCAGATACTTGTCTTGGTGTCTTCTCTTGTCACGACCTACTAAGGTTCCTATGGATTTTTTTCTTTGTTTCTTTAGTCTACGTCCTCCTCTCGAGCCACCCTAAGTAAAATATTATTTGGAAGGTAACTTATGTATCTCTCCTTCTTTTCCATGCATAGATGTCATTAATGGATGTGAGCTCTTGCAACTTGTTACATGAGGCATCTACATGAAGTGTGGCTGGAAGTTTTCTTTAACCCACTATAGAATGGATAAGGTCTCACCGAAGTGGTTTGGTCCCTTGTTTACGGGAGGTGGATTGGCCAAATCCTCTCCAGAAAGTCCTTCTGCTATAGTCACCATTGTTCCTTGTATCTCCTCTTCTTCTTGTTGTCCCATGTGCAGTCCGATGAATCCGTGAGGTAGAATACGGTGGTTGCATAGCGGAAGTTAAAATGAATAGCTCTGTGGTGGCTTCTTCTGGCAACAAGCCCTGACAAGTAATATCTAGAATATCCATGCTCTCTAGTCCATTTTTCTTTTCTTTGATGAAGTTGAACAAAGCTGTTGATTTTTGACTAGGTCTTTGTGCTTGGTTGGCACTTACCATAGCCTTCTTTGACCTACTATGGTGTGCTTAGATGTTGAAATTGACCCGTCCTTGACCCATATGAATCGGGTCTCCCTCCTTTGAAACACAACATCCCTAATATACAAGTAAGGACTTCGAATATAACATCAAATGCATCAAGTGGAATAATATTAGCTTAGTTCATCTATGCATTAGGTATTTATTCCAAACTAAAACTTACACTTCCTTGTAACTTGTATTTCTACACCCTTATTCACCCATCCCAATGGTTATGGACATGGATGTGTGTAAGTATCTAAACCAAGTTGTTCTACTGACCGCATCGAAATCAAATTTGGTGAGAACTAGAATCTACTAAAGTGTTTACCTTAGTGTTCTTGATTGGGATTTTGATTTGAAATAACTTACTCATCTCTTCTTCATCTGTTTTTCCGTACATGTTAGTGGCTGTGCATCCCAAAATTTCATTTACATCCAAATAATCCTCAATCTCCACCTCCCTTTCTGTCTTCACGGTGGTCATGGAATTCTTAGAGTCCTTGGTTGGTGCCTTGGTGTAATTCGGATCGACTTCCAACATGTGGTATCAGTATGTCCATTTATATCACAATTTTCACAGAACTTCTTGGGATCTTTACAAATATGCAAAGCAGTAATGGTATATTTACCTTTCCATTTATCTTTGCTACATGTCTTCAATTGTTCTTTGTCCTATTGTTCTATTGTCTGGTCTCCCTTTGGCTCTATTTCTCCTTGCTTCTTTTCGTCATCAATGTAGTATGCTTGTATACAAGCTTCATTGAGGTCCTTAGGTTTCATGGAGATTACCTTCCTCCAGAAGGTGAGTGTGAAGTCCTCCTAAATATTTGGTCAAAATGTCCTCATCCTCTAAGTCCATATTAAGCAACATGGCTTGTCTCCAAAATTCCGTAGTGTAGTCTTGCGCTTTGACTCTTGCCTGCCTAAATCTTCGCCACTTAATCATCATGTCGGTATTATGGCCAATTGGATAGAAATTATCTCTAATTAATTCTTTGAAACCCTTCGAAGTCTTGAAAATAGGATGTTTCTTCTTTTCACAAGTGGCTAGATGGGTTTCCCACCAAACCAAAGCATGACCTTACATTTTGAGACATGTAAAGGTAATCCTTTGTGCCTCTGTGACATTATGCACACTAAAATAGACTTCTAATTGTTTTATCCATTTATCGATGATGCATCTACTTGTCCTTCAAAATTCTTAATTTCCACTTTTGTTTCAACTTTAAAGGTGTATGTGCATATTTTACCTTCTCACTTACAATTGGTGTCTCTTCATGGTCTTCCCACTTTTCCTCTTCGTGGCTCTCTTGATACCAATTTTTTGGCGGTTCTCGAATCACTTTGAGTCCATGGAATCTTGCTTAACAGAAGTTATCTTTTACATATCTAAAAGCTCTTCATGTTTCTGTGCAATCTATCCATCATGGTCTCAGCATCTCAACTCTACGAACAAGGTTCTCTTCCTCCATTTGAGCTCAAATTCACGGTTCCACTTCTTTGTAGAAATATCTAGCTCACAAGGTAAAACTTCATCAAATTTTGACCTTTTCACTATCATACAAAACATAGAAAATATTTGAATACCACAGTCCTTGATATTTAATCGGTTCGATACCAAATGATACGTAAAATTCTACTTTGGAACTCTACGAATTACATAAATTTCTTGTTCTACTTTCAACTTTGGAAAATGATAGTTTTCTTGAAATAATAAAGCTTAAATGAGTGATTATCTAGTGCTATAGAAAGGAAATTAAAGATTAGGAAATAATTACAAAACTTCAAACACCAACAATTTTATCTGGAAACCTCAGTGGAGGAAAACTAGTCGAGGAAGGAAAAAGCTCTTTCTTCCCACGTTTATTGGTCGATATAGAAAAATTATAGATTACAATAAGTATGAAGTGAAGCAACAGATGTCCACCTTCTCTCAAATTACTTGCTTGCTCTATTTCTACACCTTCCTCCTACAATTACATTCCAGCCTTTGAAGATCTTGCTCACTACTCTCATTAACTCTTTACTTCTCGATCTCTTTGGATCTCTAAATGTTGATCTCTTGCTCCTTTCATGATTTTATAGGCCTTCTCTATCCTCCCATGCACTAGAGGATGTGAAGGGGCATGGAAGGAGCAGAACACGAGATGGGATCTTTAGAATCATGTCCATTCGCATTTGAATTTAAGTCTCTTTGTCTAGAAAGTTACGGGACCGCCGCCCCATGCAGACCGGTGGTCCTAGGACCACCTGCCTTGGCTAGGTGGCAGTTTAGGACCACCGCCCTAAAGGGATCTCGGTTTTGAAACCGCCGCTCTGCAGTGGCGGTTCTTTCCAGAACCTCCATTTTACCTCATTTTTCTCATTTCTTCTTCTGAAGTCTTGATGCGACTTATGAAGTAGTATGTTTTTCTAGATCCCTATGGATAAATTGGTCACATGATTTGATCCTGTTGATGGAAATATCAAAGAAGTTGCTTCTTGAGAAAGCAAAATGAATATATTGTGCAAAATACAAATGATCCAAAAGAAAAAATTCTTTATGAAGACATTGGGCATGGGGAACTACATGATCATGTCACAAGATGAGTAAGTCTATCAAAAGGAGTGTTGCTTGATCCTAATGGTGTTTGGTCCTTGGATTTTGATGGGAGCTTCTCCTCGGCTAGTTACGGACTGGTGTGCTCATGATCTCTCCTAAGGGTAAGATCCATCATTTCTCTTTTAAGCTTCAATTTAAAATACCAATAATCTTGTTGAGTATGAGGCCCTCATCCTTTGGTTGAGCATGGAGAAAGAGTTGGGGTGAAGAACCTTCTTGCTCTTGGAGATTTAGCAGCTAATAGTGAAGTAAGTCGGAGATCTTTATCAAGTACAAAATAGAAGGTTGAACTACTATAGGAATCTGATGCAGGATTCTATTGAGTTCCTTAATGCCTTTTCCATTGAAGTTATGCAAGGGAGAAGAACACTAGAGTTGATTCTCTGAAATTTGTTTTCGGGTCCTTGTCGATACCTCATCCTAAATTCTCTTAAGAAAAATCACTATTGAGATGATCCATAGACCCGGTGTGCTTGATAATGTAAATAATTGGTAGGTACTTAATGATGACCATCATTTGCTTTAGATTCTTGGATCTTAGAGAAAAATTTTGATCAACTATACTTTGAAGGAAGTACTAATCTGCCAGAGAATGTGTATCATCTAATGAGGAAGGTGTCGAGGAGGAGATGGATCAAGATGGTTTGCATTACTGCTGAAGGAAACAAAATCCTAAGGGTGCAGTAAGTCTAGAGGAGGTCTTTGATAAGCATGATGGATATGTAAAGTCTAAAACTTCCAAGGGGAGCTCCATGATCTCTTGAGATTGAGAAATTGAATATTGGAAGCCTAGATAGCCCAAAAATGGTTAACATTGGAAAGTTCTATACTCGGCGAGGAGTAGAAGAGGTGGTAAATCTCTTGAAGAGGTATGTTAACATCCTTTCCTATTCTTATGATGATCTAAAAACAAAGGAAGTATAGTCCAAAGATAGCTAATACAATTTTCCAAAAAATACAAAAAGTTCTTTGAAGACCGAGATCATCTTTCCCATTCACTATTCAACATGGATTGCTAATATTGTACTTGTCAGGAAGAAAAATGGTGAAATTCAGATCTGTGTTGACTTCAAAAATCTAAATCAGGCTTATTTGAAGGATAACTACCCCCTCCCCATGATGGACCGGTGTGTTTGAAGCTGTCGTAGCCTCAAAAAATGCTATCCATGTTGTATGGATTCTCAGGGTATAATCAAGTAGAGGTGAATGCTACTGATTAGCACAAAACTACCTTTACTACCCCATGGGGTACATTTAGCTACAAGAGGATTCCCTTTGGTCTCATCAATGCTTTGGTCCTACTTTTAGAGGGCCATGGACTTGGCTTTTGGCATTTTGAAGGGAAAGTGCATTGTTGTGTACTTCGATGATTTTCTTGTGTTTTCCAAAACCAGGTCAGATCACTTCCAACACCTAGAAATAGTCCTACAAAAGTGTAGAGAACATGGAATCTCTTTGAACCCAAAGAAGTCAGTTTTTGTGTCACTAAAGGAAATATTTTGGGACACATTGTTTCAAAAGATGGGATTAAAGATTGATCTAGAGAGGTTGGGCCATTCAGCAAATCCCTCTTCCCACAAGTAAGAAAGGTGTCCATTCTTTCTTTTCCAAGATCAACTTCTTAAGAAGATTCATACCTAATTTTTCAGAGCTTACTATGATCATTGCTCATATGATGAAGGGGAAACAAGAATTTGGTTTGTCTCACGAAGGGAAGGAAGCATTTGAGGATATAAAAAAGGTATTGTAAAGAATCTTGTCTTAAGCGTGCCCTTATTTTAGCAGAGATTTCATTATCTACTACTATGCCATGAGAATACCATGGTTATTGTGTTAACTCAAAATAATGCTTGAAGATCATGAACTCCCAGTGCATTCATGAGTTATGTTTGAAATCCCATGAGTTAAAGTACACCATGATGGAGAAGCATACATTTGCGGTTGTCAAAGTTGTCAAATAGTTTAGGTTTTACATTCTAAACTCTCATTCTATCATGCTTGTACTTGATACAACAATCAAATTCATTCTTACATAGTAAGAATTTGGAACAAAGGGGTATGTTATCTGCCAAGTGATAAGGGAAATTTGAAGGTATTTATACCAAAAATTGTTTGGCCCATAAGGAAGTTTGATAATGTTCGAAATGGCCCAAAACTCCCTTTCAAAAAAATCAGGTTACTTTAGTTATTAGCCAATTTTGGCTAATCCTTTAGTGTAAAAATTTGGGTGTCAACATGACCTAGACCGCACCCTTTTACAACTCGACACACCCATCATCAAGTCGACACTCCCAAATCTACATCCTTTGGTGCTGAAATTATCATGTCGACATACCAAGATCCGTGCCCTTTGGTGATAATATTTTCCTTCCAACATCTCTCAAAGTTGTACCCCCTTTTATCCTTTTGTGTTGAGATTGTTATGTCAACATTCCAAAAATTGCACCAAGGCGCATTTTCCCTCCCGTCGACACTCTCGAAATTGTGCCAAAGGAGGTTGGTGAGTTCATAAATGTCAATTTTTCTATAAATATTTTCACGACACTGTCATTTCACGAATTGAAAATTGTGAAAAGTTTTTCATCTGTGTGTGTCGACCATCCACTGTCGACCCTCATGTGCGTTTTCAAGCTTGTGGACCCCATGTCATTCTTCATCTTCTATAAAATTGAGGGTAAGTGGTTCCTCCCCAAGTTGTTGTTTTTGTTTTGTTTTGTTAAGTATTATGTTGTAAAAAGGATTAAAATATAATAAAACACATTCACAATCTCAAACCAGTGAGGCTCCTTTTCTTTCTCATTTTAGATATGCAAATCTGGAAGGCCCCGCCCTCTGAAGAAACCAAAAACCCATCATTCTCTGCTTGATTCCTTGTTATAACCCTCTCCTCCTTGCCATTTGAAAAATCCAAAAGAGAAGAGGAAGTGAAGAGGTGAGATATTTGAAAAAGTTATCAAACTAGTAAAACCATTTGGTGCTGAAATTATCATGTTGACATCACCAAAAGTTACACTTGGCGCACTATATACCCATGTAACACAAGCTTCTTCCACGCACAACTAAAAGAACACTTAGATATTTTTTGAGGCACGAGTGCGATTTCACAACACCAACATAGCATGTTGTGTGTTTTAGACCCATGCCACGTGATTTACCCTTCGGCGTCTTGATTTTCCTTGCAACATATTCAAAAGTTGCACCTTGGCACACTTTAAACTCATGTAACACAAACATTTTATACACCTAGCCTAAGCATATTTTCCTAAGGCATGGGTGCAACTTCCTTAACATTAACATAACATGTTGTATGTTGCTAACCACGCTATGCGCCTTATCCTTTGGCCCAATGGCTATATGTTGACACCAAGAAAAATACGCCAAGCCATAAAGATATCCTACAACTTTTGTTGTGAGCTTGTGCCTTGCACCCTATGGATTAAAATTGTTCGTTCCTCCTTCTACGAAGCTAAAATTATCTATTTTCTCACACATTCGAAGGTGTTACTGCTATTCTACAAGCCTCCATTATGAATAACATGACGAGTTGATATGGATATTCTATGTTGCACCTCCTTGATACTTCTTTTAGAACAACAACATCCATCCTTGAGCTCACATATGTCTTCATCAAGAAAGAAACCAATTAAAGCTAAAAAGCTAAAGCTAAAGGTCAAAGCAAGAGATGAAGTAAAAATACCATAAAGTCAGAATGCCTGAGCTCATATGCGAGTGCTAGCCTTGACATCGAGACTCGAGTTAGGTCATATTGACATGGATGATTTTTGGTCAAGGACCACAAAGGTGAGCAACGGTCCATGGATGAAACTAGTAGGCAGATTGCACTTTACAAAGTGAGCTTCGGTGAGCACCATAAATAATGAGTTCATCATGCTAGTTTCTCAATGCTATAACAAGGGCATAAGATGTGTCAAAGATAAAAGCGTAAGGTAATCATCAACCTCACAAGTGATCACTTTGAGATGATCCTAGGCATTCCTCATCACGGCAAGTATGTGGAAATAAGCCTTGAAGATTGCAAGAAGGCATGGGATGATAATGAGGATAAATGCATGTAGATGATGAATGAACTTTATCTAAAGAACAAGAATTCGGTGAGCAGATGGCCACAAACCATCCACCGTAGTGACTTCAATGAAGAGTTAAGTGATACAACCACCTTCTTAAATAGATTATTTGGGCTCCCTAATGCCCATTATTTCCATAAATGGATGTTGATGTACTTAGAGAACATGAGCAAGAATGCATCGATCAGCGATTTGGCGGGAGCGAAATCATAAGTGACACTATCTCACATCAGCTCCAACAAGTTCTAACAACTAAGAAGTTCTACATTAATTCCTATGTTGTGTATGTCATTTGCATCAGAAAGAGATTTCACGGGGTTAAGCTGGGAGTGGGGTATGGCCCCAAGTCAAGATATACGAGTTCTACCCAGAGCTAAGGCTCGAGGCCGACATCTCCCAATTCTCAAAAATTAGTGATGCCTTCTTCTATGAGGTAATCTACTTGTTGAGACAAAACATGAGAAATGGTCGAGACCAGCCGAGTGTGATCGATGCTACAAAAATGCGGAACATTGTTCACACAATTCCCCACATTCACATAGCTCGAGGAGCTCAATTTGTGAATTTTGAGGGAGAACAAATGAAGCTACCAAGGTTTGCGGGACTGAAGCTGGTCCTCTTGGGCTGTCAAGGTAGTTAATCACATACCATGAAAAGTGCATGAAGAGAAAGAAAGGAGGAACTCCATTCCCCTTACTGTTAGACGATACACCTGCCCCACACTTTCCAAAGCACGAGAGATGTACACTTAGCTAGAAAAACTGAACTTAAATCACAACTTCCCAACAAGACCAACCTTTTTGTCGATTTACCTCCTAAAGGAAAAAAATGATCACAACCATGTTCCCGAGATCAAGGACATTTGGATCAACCTGACCCATAAGGTAGACATCAAATGAAAGGATCACTCCTAGCTAGCTTTGGAAGAGATCATCCACTATGGCATTGCCATCATCCCAAAGGAATTCCAAGAGACTGATCAAGAAATTGATTAGGTTTACCTTGACATAGATGGGGATGATTGGCCATTCAAAGAGATCGATAGAGCGAGGCGAAGACCATTCGGGAAATGGTTAAACCACATTGTAGTGCAGCATTGGTGCAAGCAGAATGGCCTATCATACCTCGAGTTGATTTCACTACTTCTCCTTCGATAAGTGCACCTCAAGGCCAGATTGTGTTTGAAAGGCAAAGGAAAGGACCATGTGGGAGAATCAAGAAGATAACAAGAGAAAACTATTGAAAGCCCTCCTCATACTTTTGAGGAGCAAGTGGTCAACCTGGTATCTCGGGAGATAAAGAAATAGCATATGCTTCAACGAGATACATCCACCGGGATGTCATCACAACTAAAACTACTTGAGGTACCCGGTGTTACATCTTCCTCTCCTCCTCCTCCTCCTGTCATTTAAGCATCTATTCCTATGGATGTGTGTTCTCCTCTGCCATCCTCCATTCTAACTCCCACCTCTTCCATAATCTCCTCTCTCACGGATCTATCACCTAATATTCCTTCAATACAACTACAGATCCCTCCCATTTCCATGTCCTTCTCTTCTCCATTAGTAACTCCAGGCCCCTTAAGCGTCAGTGTGTTGCACTCCATGTCAATGCCACCACCGAGTGTTTCAACATACTTCCCTGAGGCCCCTTCAGTTTATCCCCCTCTCACTCTCGTTTCTTCTTCTTCTTCCACTCCCACTCCCATAAGTCCCAGTTGGATTTCTAACCATCTCAAGAAACATAAGAGGAAAGTTCCCATTATAGCCATGGATTTCTCTGTCATTCCAAATAAGGGAAGAAATAAATAAAAATTGATAGCTCAATTTTCTAAAGGCACTTCAGGAGAGAGGGTCATGGAGATAGCTTTCCTATATCCCACCAATAAAAGGAAGACTGTCTCATGAGACTTCATGGTGACTCAAGTCACAATGGGGATGTCATCCGAAATCCTGTAAGGGGAAGCCTTGTCTATTGTGGATGCTCTTTGTAAGAAGCTAAAGAGGCAAAAGAGAAGAAAAGAATACTCAAAGAACAAAACAAACATCTCCTCTAAGCATAAAAGAAAATGGGAAACAATCCTCTAATTACTACCACAAAACCCATTCAAGTTCCCAGTCAAGAGAAAATAAATTAATATGTTAAGATTGGTGAACAAGGCATGGTAGTATCATCTTAGATTGAGCGGATCCTCGAGAGATGGTGAGGAAATAAATGGGAAGTTTACACTTGCTCTACCAAGATATAACTCGGCCAAATAATGAGCTACAAGAAGTAGCAAGTTCCCTATCGAAGAATTTGGATAATGCCAAGTTGCAACATGAAACATTTCAAGCCATGGTCAACTACTCACTTGATGACCTTTTAAAAGTTGGGATTATCAATCACCCATGTGCGCATAATAAGGATCTCACTAGATTAGATTAACGAGTTGATCGAGATGGAATATATCCTGGAGAGAATCGATAAAATCAAGGATGAAGCCTTAGAAGCACGATACTGAGAATGAAGGAGGCGAGTTAAGAAAATGGGTCGAGAGATGCTCATTGAATTGTATAACTTGAGGGAAGCAAATGATAAATTCTAGCATTTTAAAGCTATCGTCTCTCAAGGTTTGGCACGAGAGGTTACTTTCGACCGAGAGTCAATCAACAACCTCTTGGCCTACCGTGACTTCATTGGATTTTGATCGATGCTTGCGAGGGGTTCATCGGATTACTTGACAAGCTCAAGAATGAGAAAGAAAACTGCGAAGTCATTCACGACCATTTTAAGGGTCTGATCATGATCAAGTTCATGTAAATGATCAAAAACTTCACGAATATCGAGCGCGAGTGTCACATCAACTCTCCCGATAAAAACAAGGATACCCGGTTTGAGCAGAGAGATGATGAAGAATAGTTTCTTCTTTTTGGGATCCATTGATCATTTTTGTTAATTATTTAAAAGGTTTTGTTGACATACATGATGACATCATCCATGTTGCACCATGGGATGTTGCCATCCAAAAACTTACCCAATCAACTTTTGACTTTTTACATATTTTGTAAATATGTTGTAAGATATTTTGTAAAGTTGTTGGTTTTCTTTTTTCTTCTTTCCTCCTCTCCTTCTAAAAATACTAGAATACTTGTTGTATTCAAAGTGAACATTTTTGTATGAAAGGAGAAGTGAGGAGAGAAACACTTTGTGTTTTCTTGTATGTAAGAAATATTAATACACATATTCAGACTTTGTGCTCCATATACATGTTATTTACATCAGATCTTTCTGAAGTTAGATCTATGTTTTTATTCTGTTAGATTCATTCCTACTATTGTCGTATGTTCATCAATATTGCTTTAATTATTAATGCAAGTAAGTTTGGATTTGTTTACTACGAGCCGAAAGCATAAACCTTGACCTTTTCTGTCTTGGAATTCATTTCTTTTCTTCCTTCAGATCTAACTTCCTCCATTTCTTCCCTCCTACCTTCTCTGTTCATAGTTGGAACAGCTCTACCGAGATGAGATCCCAAACCCCCCGAAGTTAGAATAGTGTAGATTTGCCTGATTCTTGCTTGATAGATTATGATAAACAGTTTCGATTTGTTGTCTTAAAGAGGCCCTACACATTGTTGGCATGTTTCCCCATGACCTGCCTAATCGATATATTTTCAGACCATCAATTTTGGTGACTCCACTAGGGATCGAACTAAGGAAATAACTAAAAAACTGTAAAAATCACTACTAGATTACAAATTTTAACCCTTTGCTAAAAATCAATTTTTTTGCAAAAGTGATCGAAACTTAAAATTTCCTTAAGAAGATCCATAGATCTGGACCGGATAAAAGCTTTTATTTCGTTGAGTTTTACAAAAACTTGTATATTTTAGTAGATTTGAGATTCTAACATTTTATGTTATTTTCAAAACCTTGCAAAGTTCAGGTCAAAGATCCAAAAATCAGCCTACGGAATTGACGCACTATTTATCCTTATTAATCTGTCTTAGAAAACCACAATCGGTTGTTATTAAAAAAGGGTAAAATTAAATACTTGAAAAATTACATGCTGCCGATTTTTGCCAAAAAAATCATAAAATCAGCAAGTACAAACAAAAATATTGTAGTAAATCTACTCCTAATTTATGCAGATCTGAATGGATATGCTAGGGGGTCAACCATTTACTCGTAGTAGAAGACCTCATGGGGAAGTTGATCTAATTTTTGATCTTCTTCGAAGGAAAAATTTCAGGATCACTCCATCACGATTCGCATCACTTGAACTCATCGGATCGATCAACAAGAAGTGCATCACCTCTACGAAAGAGCCAGATTTCACAGGATGCCTTGACATCAACTTGCAGTGCTCTTTTGCTAAGTGTAACCACACTCCCTTCTCGTGTTCTTTTCCTAATTTTCAAATGGAAGCAAATCTACCTTTACCATGGCAAAATGCCATGGGACCTCTAGCACTACCGCATCTAGTACATCCCCTCCCTCTTGGAAATCACAAAAATTTCCTGAAATTTGATGGGAGTGGAAATCAAAGCATAGATGCACATATAGCTGCGTTTATTATGTCATACAGACATTCTGGATGTGACTCATGAAGACGTATCGTCGTCTCTTTGGAGACCTTGCGAGGGCTTACATTAGAATGGTTCTAGCATTTACTAGCCGGATCCATCACAAATTGGACCACATTGTAATTGCATTTGAAGATCAATACAAACCTTGGAGGATGCATTTTTGTTATTGTCACAAATCACTCACATGAAGAAGGAAATCAATGAAACCATGTGTGATTTTATCACCCAATTCAATTCACTAATCAACCGTGTGTCGCTTGCTATGATGCCAACATTAGAGAATCAAAAGTGTTTCTTCTTGAATACCATGAGTTTGAAAGTAAGTTTCTTACTTTTACAAGAACAGATACCCACCTTGGCCCTTGCTCAAGCTATGGCCATTTGGATAGAAGACAACCTTCTTATATCTGGTGAGTTAAGATGAGAGCCATCAAAATCAAAGGCTTCAACTTCTTCTTAGGCTACCTCCTTGGATCTAGCATTACGAGAAGATGGTGAACGACTTCCTCTCATTAAAGAAGCAATTGGCCTAAACATAATCTACTACTCCGTACCGGGATATCCCACGGAGGAACTTCACTCCCAACAACACCCCCCAATGGCCGCGTTACTTTGTTGCTTCTCGAAGGTTAGCAATTGAAGCCCCTCCAGTTAATGGATCAAGTGTTGCAGGTAGTAATCGGTTTAGAAATGTTGTCTATGTTTGACGGTTTTTCAAGTTACAATCAAATTCAAGTTACGCTCAAGATTAGTTCAAAATAAAATTCACAACCCCTTGGGGTACCTTCACCTACAACAAAATTTCGTTCGGTTTGATCAACACCGATGCCACCTTCCGAGTGAGCAATGGACTTGGCATTCAAAGGTATGATGGGAAAAGTCATCGTATTTTATCTAGATGAATTGACCGTGTTCTCAAAAAATGAAGTGATCATGGTGATCACTTGGAAGAAGTCTTGGTCATAAGCCGAGAGCACGGGGTTTCGCTAAATCCCAGAAGTCAGTTTTGGGGTCACTAAAGGAAAGCTGCTAGGACATGTCATCAATGAGATAAGGAACTAAGATAGATGTCGAAATGGTCAAGGAAATTTAGAGTCTTACCTTTCCTACAAGCAAGACTGGTGTTCACTCTTTCTTCAAAACATAAATTTTCTTAGATGCTTTGTTCTGATTTTTCTAAGAAGACTCATCATATATCTAATATGATGGAAGGGTCCCAAACATTATGATTGACTAAAGAAGGAAGGACATCATTTGAAGACATAAAAACCTCTATCACTCACACACCTTGTTTTGTGTCCCGACTTTAGCAAAGACTTCATCATGTATAGTTATGCATCTGCGCATCGTATCAATTATCTTGATGTAAAAGAATTACGAGGACATTGAATCCGATTGCTTTCATGAGCTCTCCTCTCAAGCCTCATGAACTGAATATGTCACAATTGGAAAAGCATGCCTTTGCCATGGTAAAAGTAGTCAAGAACTTCCATTACTATATTTTGAATTCTCATACAGTAGTTTGGTCCCTGACACGGTAGTTAAGTCTATCTTGACTCAACGGGAGTTAGGAATCTTATGAGGAAATTGGATCACAAAGGTCCAAGAATACGTTCTAGACATCAAACCAACCAAGTTGGTAAGAGGTAAGGAACTGTGTCAACTAATGGCTGAAAATAAAGACTCATGGGTACCTGAAGAGAAATTTGATCTCATTAATGGAGAAAAAATAAATTGGAGAAAGAAGATTCTTTTCCATGGTTCTCTTCGTCACCGCCAATGACGAATGGTATTCGACATCATGGTCTTTCTCACCTATGGTGAGTTCCCAACTCACTTAACCATAAAGGAAAAGTGAATGGTGAAGCTTAGAGTTGCAAGATATGTCATATGGGATGATGGATTGTACAAGCGCGGAATTGACGACATTTTTCTATGGTGTGTTGACAAGCCACATCAGGTAAAATTGTTAGAAAGTTTTCATGATTCAGCCTACCTACACTAGTCACTTCTCCTCATCTGTGAAAGCACATAAGATCATTCAAGCCAGGTACTATTGGCCAATGCTATTTTAAGATGTAGCCACCTAGGTAGCAAAATGTGAACTTTTCTAATAGTTTGTTGGCAAACCAAAGCTAGCTACGTTTCCTCTCAAGCCCTTCATTATTGATGAACCATTCAGGTAATGGGGAATTTATTTCATTAGAGCACTCAACCCTCAATCAAGTGTTAGGAAGAGTTACATCCTAACAACAACCGATTACTTCATGAAATGGTTGGAGGTCATACCTATCAAACATGCCACTTCTGAAGTTGTTTACAACTTCATCAAGGAGAATATTATTGTGAGATTTGGCATTCCACAAAAAATCGTTGCTGATAACGCTTCCAACTTCTCTTTATGGGAAGTAATTGGTTTTTATGATGGATATAGGATAACCTTGGGTCATGCCTCTAATTATCATCCTCAAGGAAATGGTCAGGTAGAATCCAACAACAAGAACCTGGTAACTATCATACAGAAGCTAGTTGATGAAAATCAGCGGTCCTGGTACAAGTCACTATACGATGATTTGTGGGTAGATTGTATCACTCCAAAGAGGTCTCTTGGCATGTCACCTTTCCAATTGTTATATGGAATTGATGTTGAAATCCCTATCTCGTAGAACTTCTTGCTTTGTGCTTAGCTCGAGTAAATGAAGATGAAAATTTTCAAATTCTCTTGAAAAGAGGATTATGTACTGACAGAACTTGAAGAAAATCAAGCAAAAGTGGTCAACAAGATCATAGAACATCAAAATCAAGTTAAGAGGTTATTCGACAAAAAAAGCTAAGTAGAGAGATTTCCAATAGGAGATATTGTTCTTCGTGGGACAAATGAGGAGAACAAAAGGTATGCACGGGAAGTTTGACTCTCTTTGGAGAGGTCCATACAAAATCAAACATCGTGATGGAGAGAATAGTTTCTATCTCTCATATCTAGATGGAACCGAGCTCCGCTTCCCTATAGCGGAAAACACCTAAAGATCTTCGGGAGAAGTAGAGCTTGCTCTCTTCTTTGTATAGTTTTCTTTCATTGTGTGTTTCTTTCTTGTTTGTTGTGTGTTCCATTTCTTTTACTTTTTGTTCACCCCCTAGTCACCCTTATTTTTGACTCTCTGTAACCCAATGGATAGGCACATTAAAATATGGGATTCTCTACCCTTAACTTTCAATCAAAGATAGTCCCTAGAAAGAGCCAACTATTATCCTACAAATTGACAAGGGCAATTTGCAGGTAACTATACCAAAAAAATAAATTTGGCCCCTAGGGAAGTTTGATAACGTTCAAAATGGCCCAAAACTCCCTTTCAAAAAATTAGGTTGTTTGGGACTTAGCCATTTTTGGCTAATCCTTCGGTGCAAAAATTTGGGTGTCAACATGACCCAGACCGCACCCTTTTACAACTCGGTATACCCATCATAATGTTGACACTCCTAAATTTGCACCCTTTTGCGCTAAAATTATCATGTCGACATACCAAAATCTGCACCTTTTGGCACTAAGATTTTCCTTGCAACATCTTCCAAAGTTGCACCCCCTTTTATCCTTTGGCGCGAGATTGTTATGTCAACATCCCAAAACTTGTGCCAAGGCACATTTTCCCTCGTGTTGACACTCTCGAAACCACACGAAAGGAGGTTGGTGAGGTCATAAATGCCAATTTTTCTATAAATATGCACCTGACACCTGTCATTTTCACCAATTGAAAATTGGGAAAAGTATTTCCTCTGCACGTGTCAACCATCCCTGTTAGACCTTGCATGTAATTTTCGAGCTTGTGGACCCCATGTCATTCTTCGTCTTTTACAAAATCGAGTAAGTGGTTCCTCCCCCCAGTTTTTGTTTTTATCTTGTTTGTGTTAAGTATTATGGTGTAAAAAGGATTAAAATCTAATAGAAAACATTCATAATATCCAATCAAGTTGAGGCTCCTTTTCTTCCCCTTCTAGATATACAAATCTTGAAGGCCCCTACCTCTAAAGAAACCAAAAAACCCATCATTCTTTGCTTTACGCCTTACTATAACCCTCTCCTCCTTTCCATTTGACAAATCCAAAAGAGAAGAGGAAGTGAAGAGGTCGGATGTTTGCAAAAATCATCAAAATGTTAAAACCCTTTGGCACTAAAATTATCATGTCGACATCACCAAAGTTGTGCTTGGTGCACTTTATACCCACGTAGCACAAGCTTCTTCTGTGCACAACTAAAATAAAACTTAGAGATTTTTGTAAGGCACGGGCGTAATTTCCACAACACCAACATAGCATGTTGTGTGTTTCAGACCCGCGCCACACACTTTACCCTTCGGCGAACTGATTTTCCTTGCAACATGTTCTGAAGTTGCACCTTGGCACACTCTAAACTCATGCAACACAAACATTTTCTGCACCCATCCTAAGCAGATTTTCCTAAGGCGCAGGTGTAACTTCCTTAACATCAACATAACACGTTATATGTTGCTAACCCATGCCATACACCTTATCCTTTAGAGCCAATAGCTGCATGTTGACACCCAGAAAAATGTTCCAAGCCATAAAGAGCTCTTGCATCCTACTATGAGCTTGTGCCTTGTGTCCTATGCCTTAAAATTGTTTGTTCTTCCTTCTGCAAGCTAAAATTAACTATTTTCTCACACATTCGAAGGTGTCCTACAATTCTACAAGCTTCCATTATGATTAACATGATGGTTGACATGGATTTTCCGTCTTGGACCTCCTTGATACTTCTTACAGAACAACAACATCCATCCTTGAGCTCACATATGTCTTCATCAAGAAAGAAACCAACTAAAGCTAAAGCTAAAGCTACACAGTCAGAGAAAGAGATGAAGCAAAAATACCAGAAAGTCATAATGCCTTACTCATATGCCGAGTGTAGCCTTGACATAAGAGACTCTGAGCTAGGTCATATTGACATGGATGATTTCTAGGCAAGGACCACAAAGGTGAGCAGCGGTCCATAGATGAAAAAACTAGTAGGCAGCGGATTGCATTTCGCGGTTGGGTTTTTCGGTGAATGCCATAAATAATGAGTTCATCATGCTGGTTGCCTGATGCTATAACAAGGACACTAGATGTGTTGAAGATAAATAGCACAAGGTAATCATCAACCTCACAACTAATCACTTTGAGATGATCCTATGCATTCCTTAAGCCTTGAAGACTGTAAAAAGGCATGGGATGATAATGAGGATAAATGCATGTAGATGATGAACGTACTTTATCTAAAGAACAAGAATCCGGTGAGCAGATGGCCACAAACCATCCACCGTAGTGACTTCAATGAAGAGTTGAGTGATACAATCACCTTCTTAAATAGAGTATTTGGTCTCCCTGATGCCCATTATTTCCATAAATGGATGCTAAGGTACTTAGAGAACATGAGCAACAATGCACCTGATCAGCACTTCAGCTGGGGTGACATCATAAGTGACACCATCTCATAGCAGCTCCAACAAGTTCTAACAACTGAGAAGTTCTACATTAATTCCTATGTTGTGTACGTCGCTACATCGAAAGAGATTTTGCGAGGTTAACTCGGATTGGGGTATGGCCCCAAGTCAAGATATACGAGTTCTACCCAAAGCTAAGGCTTGAGGCCAACATCTCCTAGTTCTCCAAAGTTAATGATGCCTTCTTCTATGACATAATTTGCTTACTGAGACCAAACATGAGACATGGTCAGACTAGCCCGAGCGTGATCACTTCTACAAAGAAATGGGGAGCATTGTTCAAACAATTCCTCACATTCACATACCTCAGAGTTGTGAATTTTGAGGGAGAACAAAAGAAGTTGCCAGGGTTTACAGGCCGAAGTTGGTCCTCTTGGAACTTTCAAGGTGGTTAATCATGTACCATGAAAAGTACATGAAGAGAAAGAAAGGAGGAACTTCATTCCCCCTTACAGTTGGATGATACACCTACCCCACACTTGCCAAAGCACGAGAGATGTATGCTGAGTTAGAACTAATGAACTTAAAGCACAACTTCCCAGTAAGGCTGACCTTTGACTACCGGAGTTACCTCCTAAAGGAAAAAATTGATCCCATCCATGTTCCCAAGATCGAGGACATTTGGATCGACCTCACCCATGAGATAGACATCAGGAGAAAGGATCACTCCCAACTGGCTCTGGAAGAGATCATCCACTATGGCATTGCCATCATCCCAAAGGAATTCCAAGAGACTCGATCAAGAAATTGATCAGGTTTACCTTGACACAGATGTGGATGACTAGCCATTCGAAGAGATCGACAGAGCCAAGGTGCGAAGACCATTCAAGAAAGGGTTAAACCCACATTATAGCGTACCGAGCATTGGTGCAGCAGAATGGCTTGACATACCTCGGACTTGATTTTACTACTTCTCCTTCGGGTAGTGCACCTCAAGGCAGATTGTGTGCCGAAAGGAAAAGGAAAGGACCAATTGGGAGAATCAAGTTGAGAACAAGAGAAAACTATTGAAATCCTCCTCATGCTTCGAGGAGCAAGTGGTTAACCTGGTATCTCCAGGAGATAAATAAATAGTAGATGTTTCAACAGATACATCCACCCAGGATGTTATCACAACTACAACTACCGAGGTACCTAGTGTTCCTCTCTTCATCTCTTCCTCCTCCTCTTGTCATTCAAGCATCTATTCCTATGGATTTGTCTTCTCCTCTCCCTTCCTCCCTTCCATCTCCCACCTCTTCCATCTTCTCCTCTCTCGCAGATCTGTCACCCAATATTCCTCAATCCAACTATAGATCCCTTCCATTTCCATGTCCTTCTCTTCTCTATTAGTAACTCCAGGCCCCTTAAGCATCGGTGTGTTGGACTCCATGTCAATGCCACCACTGATTTCTTCAACATACTTCCCTGTGGCCCCCTCAGTTTCTCCCCCTCTCACTCCTATCTCTTCTTCTTCCTCCACTCCCACTCCTATAAGTCCTAGTTGGATTTCTGACCATCTGAGCCAACATAAGAGGAAAGTTTCTATTGCAGCTATGGATTTATCTGTCATTCCAAAGAATGGAACCAAAAAATAGAAAGTGATAGCTCACTTTTCTAAACCCACTTCAGGAGAGAGAGGGTCATGGAGATAGCTTTCCCCAGATCCCAACAAGAAAAAGGAATATCTTTCTCCCATAGACATCATGATGACTCAAGTCATAATGGGGACCTCATCTGAAAGCCTACAAGGGGAAGCCTTATCTACTATGGATTCTCTCTGCAAGAAGCTCCAAGAGGTAAAAAAAGAGAAAATAATACTCGAAGAACAAAACAAACATCTCCTCCAAGCATTTGCAAAAATGGGCAACACTCCTCTAATTATCGCGCCAAACCCATTCAAGTTCCCAGTCAAGAGAAAATGAATGAATATGTTAAGATTGGTGAACAAGGCATGGTAGTATCATCCTGGATTAAACGGATCCTCATAGATGGTGAGGAAATAATTGGGAACTTTACACTTCTCTACCAAGATATAACTCAGGCAAATAAGGAGCTATAAGAAGTAGCAAGTTTTTTTATCCGAAGAAAGTGGATAACGCCAAGTTGCAACATGAAACATTTCAAGCCATGGTCAACTGCTCAGCTGACGACCTTTTAAAATTTGGCATTATCAATCACTGCGTGTGCATAATATTGCTCTCACTACATTAGATTATTGAGTTGATCAGATGGAATATACCCGGAGAGAATCGATAAAATCAAGGATGAAGCCTTGAAGCACGATAGAGCTTGGAGGAGACCGTTAAGAAAATGGCTCTAGACATGCTCAATGAATCATATAACTTGAGTGAAGAAAATGATACATTCAGTGTTTCAAATATTGTCTCTCAAGGTTTGGCACTAGAGGTTACTTTCGAACAAGAGTCAATCAACAACCTCTTGGCCTACCACGACTTCATTGGCTTTTTGATTAATGCTTGCAAAGGGTTCACCGAGTTACGACAAGCTCAAGAATGAGAAATAAACCCGTGAAGTCATTCACAACCATTTTAAGAGTCGTGATCATGATCAACTTTAGGAAATGATCAGCAAGTTTGCATAATATCGAGCACCATGTCACATCGACTCTCTTGATCAAAAGAAGAATACCGGTTTGAGAAGAGAGATGATGAAGAATAGTTTCTTCTTTCTATGATCCATTGATCATTTTTGTTAAGTATTTAAAGGTTTTGTTGACATACACGATGACATTATCCATGTTGCACCATAGGATGTTGCCATCCAAAAACTTTCCTAATTCAACTGTTGACTTTTTAGATATTTTGTAAATATGTTGTAAGATATTTTGTAAAGTTGCTGGTTTGCTTTTGTCTTCTTTCCTCCTCTCCTTCTATAAATACTAGAATACTTGTTCTATTCAAGGTGAACATTTTTTGTATGAAAGGAGAAGTGAGGAGAGAAATACTTTGTGTTTTCTTGTAACAGAAGAAATATTAATACACATATTCAGACTTTGTGCTCCATATGCATGTTATTTACATAAGATATTTCTTAAGTTAGATCTATGTTTTTATTATGTTAGATTCATTCCTACTATTTTCGTATGTTCATCAAGATTTCTTTAATTGTTTATGCAGTAAGTTTGGCTCATTTACTACCATGAGCCCAAAGCATAAACCTTCGACCTTTCCGTCTTGGAATTCATTTATTTTCTTCCTTCAGATCTACCCTCCTCCATTCCTTCCCTCCTACCTTTCTTTTCATAGTTAGAACTACCTCTACTGGGATGAGATCCCAAACCCCCTTGAAGTTAGAATAGTGTAGATTTGCATAGATTCCTACTTGATAGATTAGCAATAAACGAGTTTCACTTTGCTATGTCAAAGAGGGGCTATACACTACACACTGTTGGCCTATTTCCCCATGACCTATTTAATTGACATATTTTGGACCAATAGGGTAATTGGATGGAAAAAGTGTAGGAGTATGATCTTGACATCAAACCAACAAAACTAGTTCGGGGAAAGGACCTATGTGAACTCATTGTTGAGGAGCTGATAAAGAGTTATCCAATGATGAATTTGATATCCCAGTTGTTCTCTTCCTCAATTCTATAGATGAATGGTATGCTGACATTTCAAATTTCATTACCTATGGTGAGTGTCCATCTCACGTAATCGCCAAGGAGAAGAGATCCATTAAATTGATGTCTCTGACAATATGTTTTGTGGGAGAATTCCTTGTTCAAAAGAGGCATAGATGGAAGGTTTCTAAAATGTGTATAAAAGGAACAACAGAAGAATTTGTTCTCTAATTTCCATGACCAATCATGTGGAGGTCATTTCTCTTCTACTATAACAGCTAACAAGATCCTTTGTGTTGGTTATTATTGGCCAACTCTATTCAGAGATGCATGAAAGTGGGTAGGAAATTTTGAAGCATGTCAAATATATGTTGGAAGACCTAAGTTGGCTGCCTTACCTCTTAAACCTATGGTGATTGAGGAACATTTTCAACAATGGGGTCTAGATTTCATTGGAACACTCAACCCACCTTCTAGTGCTGGGCATACCCATGTGTTGACTGCCACAGATTACTTCACCAAGTGGGTGGAAGCCATTCCAGTCAAGAGTACTACTTCTGAAGTAGTATGCAATTTCATCAAGGAGAACATATTGATAAGGTTTGGGATACCAAACAAGATTGTGATTGATAATGCTTCTAATTTTTCTTCTACTGAGATGATGGATTTCTGCTATGGGTATGGAATCTCCCTTTCTCATTCTTCAGACTACTACCCCCAAGGGAATGGACAAGCAAGAATCAATGAACAAGAACTTGGTGACCATTGTTAGAAATCTTGTCAATGAATCCCAGATAAATTGGCATAAGAAACTATATGATGCACTCTGGGATGATAGGATTACACCCAAAAGAGCAATTGGAATGTCCCCTTTCCAAGTGGTGTATGGTGTTGAGGCTCAATTTCTAGTGACAGTGGAGTTTCCAGCTTTTCACCTGATGAAAGCCATTAAAGATTCAAGTTTCAGTGGGTCTTTAGATAAGAGGATCATGTACCTTCAAAAGTTGAATGAAGATAGATTGCAAGTTGTTGACAAAATAACATCTCATCAATTGAAATTAAAGGCTTTGTTTGACAAGAAATCCAAACCTAGAGTTTTCTAAGTGGGAGACATTGTGCTGCTATGGGACAAGAGACATGAGCCTCGGGGAAGCCATGGTAAGTTTGACTCTCTTTGGCTTGGTCCTTTCAAGATAAGGCATTTTGTTGGTGAAAACTCCTTCTATCTTGATTACATGGATGGATCTCCTCTCCCACTTCCTTATAGTGGGAAGTACTTAAAGTTTTTCAAGTCCTAGGTGACTAGGAAGTCCTTTTGTATATTATGTATAGTTGTTATTTTTGGCTTGTTTCCCTTTCTTGTTCCTTGTTGTGTGGTGTGTTTTGTTTTGGTCTTCCTTCTAGTTTGTTTTGTTTCTTTTTCTGTCTTGTGTGTGTTTCCCCTAGTATTGGTTTTTCCTTTGACTCTGGTTACCCAATGGATAAGAAACTGGTTTTATTTCCCAGAGAGTTCTACAGTTCTTGATCTTTCCTTCTCTCTTTGCTTCAAGCCAAGTCATTCCCAAAAAGAGCCAGCTGTTATCACCCTCAAAATCCCCTTTGTTTTCCAAGAGAAATAAAAAAATTGAGGCATCTCTCGTCTACAATCATGCCCTAAGTGATTTTGATTGGTTGATTGGGAAAATGGAGCAGCGGGCCTGTTTGTGAACTTAGCATGTTTGTTCTCTTTTGGAAAAAAAGTATAAAGTTATCTCTACGGCCCGAAAGACCCTCCTTGGTCACTTTTTTGTAGAAGGTAGAAAGGTGGGATATTTTGGTTCTTTGAGGTAGTTTGGAATGAAAAAAGAGTCAAAATATAAATCACAACTCCGAAGCCAATCAGATGAGGCCATGTGTTAGGTTTGTTGAAAAGTTAGCGGCGGGAAGCGGGTCGGCGGAGACTCTTGAATTTTTCATACTTTGCTTTGGTGAGAAAGAGTTAACTGATAAAATTGAGGCACTTTCTCGCATCCACTCAGGTGAAGCCACATGTCATGTAGTTTAAAACTAAATAGTGGGGAAGTGGCTCATCGAAGTAGTTTGAAGTTTTGTTCCTTTTTAACCGAAGAAGGATTAAAGGTTCCAAATGGATTTCAACCCCATCACCACTCAGATCACGCCACATGTCTACTCAAGCATTGAAAAGTCAAAGTGGACTAGCGAAGGACTTTTAGTTTTTAACCTTTTTAGTTCAAGGGGGTTAATGTTTCAAAGTGAGCCTCACCTCTACAGCCATTCATATTTGGCCATGTGTCTAGTCACTCAGTCGAAAAGTCAACGGCATGGAAGCGGGCCCGTGGAGGATTTTAAATTTTTGATCCTTTTTGTAGAAAAGGTTGAAATTTTGTAAAGAGAGTTGTGCTCCTATCTCTAATAAAATGATGCCACGTGCTCGTGTTGAAAAGTCAAATCGGCCCGGTGGACCGAAATGTAAAAAATTGCTAAATCTCCATAAAAGTTGTAAAATTCCAAGGGCTTGCTCACGCCTGCTCCAATAGTTTCTTGCCACGTGAATGACTCATATTCAAATGTGTAAAAGCAATATCGACACTCCATATTTAAACCTGCGAAGAATGTAATGGTTACAATATGAAACTCTAGTTTTTTCCACCATTTTTTTCTCTGCAAATTGGGAATTCAAAATGACACGAATGATTTGGATAAGGTGTAACTGATTCTTTCTGTGATTAGCAGAATTTGTAACTATTTTCATGGGCTATTTTTATGGTTTTTCAAAGCCATTGTACGGGTTAGAATTTTGATATGATGGGCTGTAATTTTGAACAGAAAGAAATTAATATAGGGGTTTGCCCTTTCTTCCTTTTCTTATCTCTCCTTCCTGGTTTGATTCGTGAATCATTCAATCTTTTCATGCTTGAAACTTTATGTTCTAGTAAATGTAATCTCGAGAACTTTATGTGTCTGCGGGATTGTGTTTGATATAAATGTAAATGGTTCTATTCTGCACTTCATTTTTCTCAATACATATTAGGGTTTTCTCTGCCATCTCTTTTCCCTGAAAGTATTGTATTCTTCTACCTCCCTAATCTCATCAATTATTCTATACCCATGTGTTGATAACTCTCATGGCATAATACTCTTTTCAAGATATCAGAAGACCACATTATGATGAACTCTGTATATTTGTACATAAGTTTTTTTTTCTTTTAATAAGGGAACCTCTCCTATTATAGAGGAGGAACTTTCTTGTCCCCTAACTTTGGTTTCATTCAAAGTGCAAATCTGAAACCCAACAATTTAAAAGTATTAAATATAGTAATGGAACTTAGCTCAGTTTTTAGGTAAGTCGTTACTAATTTTCTTGTATGAAAGAAAATAAATATCCTAGAAGCTAGTAATGTAAATTATTTATTATGTTGCACCAATGCGATGTAATAATCTATGACCTCAGTGACTACTAAGCTACATATATGTTTTTAATAAATAATAATAATAGCTCATGACGCTAGTATAGAAGACATATTTCATGATTCCATTTACAAACAGAGATACATACACATACATCTACAATCATGTATTAATATTTTTAACAAATTTTTATAGCTCTCCAATAATATTTAGCAAATTAAAAATTAAATTTTATATAAAATATATTATTCTATGGGTTCACATTTAATTAGATATAAACTTCTAGTTTTGTAGAATTGTCTTCAAAATAAAGAATTATATTACGGAGGACATAAATCTATGGGGTTTTGTGGCATAATATCAGGTCTATAAAAGGAAATATATATTTAAAAATATAATTATTAAAATGTATAGTTAATAAATTACGCGTATATATAATATTTTTACTTTACGAGTTTACATTAAAAAGATTGTTAAACACATTAAATTTGACTATTTCGACATGGGAAAACGTATATAATTTAAAATATATATCAATATAATAACCATATAAACAACGAACATTGAAATAATTAGCAACAATTATTTATTTCATCTTAATAAAATTCATTAAAATAATTCATAATGAATACCCAAACTATACTAACTCAAACCATTACTATTTTCTAAAAAAAAACTGAATATGCGCATTGACTTTTATAGTTGGGGAGAAAGGACATAACTTCGAGGAAGAAAACAATCACAAGGAGGTGAATGAAAATGAAACAAAAAAGTATATCTAGAGAGATATATAGAAGGGTTTAAAAGGGACCTCATTTAATAGAGACGAATACAAGAGCTATGCATGAACAAAAATTTATTTTTTCATAAACAATAAAACTTATAACGGGGATTTCATTTTCTTTGGTAAGGGAAGAATGAACAAGTGATTTCAGAAAGAGCGTGGTGATTTGACAAGGGGATGAAACAGAATTTCAAAGAAAGTGGAGGGAAAGGTAGGGCTATATTTCAATGAAAAAAAGAACTAGGAAAAGAAATATAGATTGAAAGTGTGATCCATCAACTAAGGTACACATACACTAAAATAGATGCTTTTGATAAATACTTATTTTAGTAGTATTTGAAATTGATACAATTTTGATGATGTATGTGAAACCTTTATATCCTCTCTCAAAAAAAATAGATGCATATTTTTATGTAACCTCTTTTTCTATCCTCTTTTGTTATCTTCATTTGTGTGAATCATACTCTACAATCAAGATCTATAAAAAATGCCAAAAATTCATGTACTCAAACATGTGATCTCTCCGAATAATTTTTTCTTGCCTCCTTTGTGTTCCTACAAACGAGATTATAGTCATTGCCTCAATGCTACCTTGTAAAAAGTGGCAGGTTTCATTCACTTGGACCTGTGATCTATTGTGTGGGCATATTGTATTCTTATTTCAAGAGCTAGTTTTCCTCAATAGAAAAAAAAAGAAACCCTAATCTATATTTCTCTGGGTATTTAAGATTTTTTTTGTTACATTCCAAGTAAAACTACAGGATATGAAAATTTGAATTTACCACCCGAGTAAGTGAAAGTGCGTGATATTTAAATTTCAAATATTTTCATTTAATGTTGGGGATTGTGGGGGATGAGGAAACAAAATTTATAAATTTCTCTTTTAAAATGAGTGGACAGTGGAAAATATTTCGTTTTGAACTCATGGCGCATCGAAAAATATTAATATAAGAATAATAAAAAATATAATATAAGAAAATAGAAGTAAATATTTCTAAACATAGTTTTAAAGTGTAATAAACTAATATACGCACATTATTAAATTAATTTTTATCAAATTTGAATTTGACATTGTTAGATATAGTGCCATCTAATTTAAAATAATTATTCAAGTAAATGTGCCATGTGGCAAGTTTTAACCAGATAGTTGTGCAAAAATGTAGTTAACACATTTATGAAGAAATTTTTATTTAAAGAAATTCCTATTAAATACTTTTAACCTAAAAAATACGTCATATTATTTTGTAAATGAAACCTAATAAAATATTGACACATGCATGAAATTTATAATATATCTTTTGTTTTTCAATGTTTTGGTGTTAGTTGCATTTTATAGTAGAAAAACTAAAACATAATTTTCCGCTTCACATGTATTTTAAATTGGCTTATATATAGGAATGAACTTAGCAAGCGCTAAGCTCCATTACTACAATTTTGTATTCTTTTCAATAGGTGTTAATGAACAACTCTACACATCTTATGTTGTCTATTTATTTTTCGAGGAGAATCATAGTGGCCGCTGGCCTCTATAAGTTCTACGATGGCTTTCCAACAATGTTAAAAACTATGTGTAAAGATTTGGATTGCTAGTATTTTTAATTAATTTAATAATCAATTCAGGTTGGATATAAAATTCATACCTCGGCCAAGAAGCGCACTACATACCCTAAGAGGGATCACAACTTATATATTTCTCATAATTTATATTTTATTTAACAAATAATTCATATCGGTTTATATTTAGGTAAACATAAACATTAGATAAACATTGGTTCATATCAAAGAAAATTCTTAGTGACTACTAAGATCGAATACTTTCTTAAAGGAATGGATTGATGGCCACAAGCCTAAACAATTTCTTATTTTCAAAATAGTGATTATTAAGATCCATTACTTGTGTTAGATCAAAAATTAGTTCCTATCAATGAAAATGCTTAGTGACCACTAAGCTCGAATACATATTGAAAGGAATGGTTTGGAGGTTGCTAGTCTAAACAATTTCCTATTTTAAAAATAATAATAGATATTAGCGGTCGCTAGACATTTTCATTTATATGTGTGTAATGGATAAATTTTACTCTCGAAGGATATGAAGTGCTTTACATAGTGGGGGAAAAAAACTATTTATTAAAAATGTTTCTAGGGTGCTCATACAACATCTTTATGGGGATACATGTTTTCTTACATGTTAATGGGGCACACTACATTGTTTATAACAACATTATGTCCTTGAGCATGGATTTAAAGTATATTTATGTTTTTTTCATCATAAAAAATCTTTTCTCACATTAGTGATTGCTAGACTTACGCATTTGCACCATTTCTTTATTATACACATCGGTGCACATTAAATAAAATTCTTAAGGATTGCTAAGCTCCATTGCTTATTAAAATGAATGGATTAGTATCTAATAGGATCAATATATATTTAATTTTCTAAATAGATATCAGAGGATATTGAGGGCTTTGCTTAGTTGGTAAAAAATATGTGTATTAAAAATGTTTGTAAGGTGCTCATAGAACATCATAGTGTAGAGACATGTCATCTTACATGTTGTTGGCGAAATATCAATTGTGTATATTAGAATTATCTCCTAAAGTATTGATTTAAAGTTCAATTATGTTTTTGCCATCATAAAAATTATTTTCTTAGATTAGCAACTTTTAGTCTCACACCTTTGCATATTTTATTCGTTATACAAATTGGTGCGCATTAAAGAAAATGATTACCAACAAGTAAGCTCTATTAAATATTGAGAGGAATGTCTTAGTGTCCATTAGGATCAACGGATTCTTAATATTCAAAATAGAGATAAAATAATAAATCATAGTAGTATAAGTTATCAGTCACTAGGAATTTTCCTTTATTTATTTATGTGAGAAATATTTATGTAACAGACATTTCCTATTCTTGGAGGATATCGATATTTTTCCCTGGTCAGGAAAAAAGATGATTACTAACAAAATTTATAGGGTGCTCATAGAACATCATGATGTGGAGACATGTTGAATTAAGTGTTGTTGAGGAACGTGGAATTTTGTATAATATGATTGTATCGTATTGGTCAAAATTACAGTTCATTTAGGATTTTGTGGCTATTAACACTCATTTTTTATCTTAATGATAGCTAGGTTAATACCTATGCATCGATTCTTATAATACACACCGGTTCATACAAAACAAAATTCTTAGTGACCGCTAAGCTAGATTCCTTATTGAAATAAATAGCTTAATGTCTCCTAGTCTAAAAAAGTTACTTTCAAAATAGCTATCAAATAAGTAATCAAATGCACATAATCCATATCAACATCACTGCATGTTATTCAATTTTAACTTTGAAGTAACAATCTTATCTTTGGTGTCAACTCACCTCATGTTAATTAATATATAGATATATTTGTAGTGTGTTTGACAGTTTGAGTGTAACAAATTGAAGTTATTTGAACTCGTAAAATCATATACAAATTTCCATTTTGTAGTAATTCAAATTAGGTAAAGATGAATTAACTTGAAAGGATTATTACAATTAAATATAACTTTAGTTAATGAATGAAAAATAATTAAACACACATATGTAATGTATCAATAGTTATTATGACCTTTATATCGGTGATGTTTTCAATAAGTAAACACTATAAGCTTACAAAAAAATTTATTATGTACCTAATGGTATATGATTGATTACATCATCATACTATTTACATTTATGTATATAGGAAACATAATCAACACATCCTCTACCCACTCAAGCTTCAAAGTCAGAAGATAATTCTATGATTTCGATTAGTTCCATCGCCGCACACCCAACCTCAAACATATTGGCTTAATTTACTAGGGATCTCGACCCATCTTTGTAAAAGATCTGATAGTATGCCTCTGACACCAACCCACGTGAAATATTTGACCATTATAGAGGCATGGAGATCAGAGTATACATGGATGCTAAATTAAGAAAAGGTATCTAAAGGACACCAAATTCCTTTTTCTTATAGGAATTAATCACTGATTTAGAAAAGGACTTAAGAATTTCCACTCTCCTTCCTAATTCAATGTAATTAAACCTTTCAACCACATCCACTTGGTGAGCTATGTTATCTAATAATAAGGGACATGAAGCAATACATTCTTTCTCAACATCTATCTCCATACCCACTCTTTGTTTTGGGTGAATCCACGTTCGACCCATAGCAACAAACTTACAATTATCAAGATTAATTGTCAGAATGTTCTCAATAAAATTAGCAACTAGTTCTTAATTTATGCGAGCGAGCCCAGATAGTTGCATATATTTATTTCCTAAAATATTTTCAATGTCTACCATAGATTATTAAAAATCAATAGAAAATATTAGAATTAGTCTATACTTTCAAATACTAGAATAAAATCCCATCTCACAATCCAAAGAAGAAAAAATGAAGCAACGAAGCATGGGTGAATCCATTTCTGAAAAATCATAAGGAAAATTATTAAAATATAAATCCTGACCAACACATTAACAATCCCCAACACTTGGGCACACGTGAGAACAAATATTAATCATTAAATTGAAGAAGCGAGTGATATTAATGAAACAATTTGATCCAATATTTCACACATGACCATTTCCAATCCATCAAGGACATTATGATTAATATTAATTAATACCATTGTGGAAAATATGATTTATATTCTGAATTTAACACAAACATAAATAAAATAATTAAAAAATAAAACACATCATTGTATGTTGAATAACCGCCGATCTATGTTTATCAATGATGTGGATGTTGAAGTACCAATGATCTAATTAATGCCTTTCCCAATGTATTAAAATAATTTCATATCCAACACTAATCATATAACCATGTAGTCATAACCGTATTCATATATCAAAGCACGCTAATAAGATAAAAAAGTCATAAATCTAAGCATGTTCATCAACATGGCCAAAAGAATATGGATTTTTCAGATACTAGGTTCTCATGAACATGACGATCATGAAAAATATCATTGGTTAATCCTTTAATAATGATTTAGGGAATGAGTGATCCTTTGGATCATGATCGCACCCTTCATTACTCTGCTAGAGATAAAACACTTTGTTGTGGATTAGAGGTAATGGCTTCATGCAAACACTATGCTCCATTACTTAGTAGAAGGAATGGCTTGGCTTCCCAAGCTTTGATTTTTCTTATATCGAAAATATCAATTGCATATAAAATAATAGTAACATAGCTTAGTTATATCTATCGAATTATTATTTATAAATCCAATGAGAAATATGTGTGTAATGGTTATTTCAAACACTTGAATTTGATGATAAATTATGGATATGTCCATCGACAAAGATATAAAATATTGTGGAATTTTAACATATGTTGATGGAATTATTCAATAGTAAACTCACCCAAAAATATGTGGATGATTCCATGTCCCAATATACATAAGTAAATTTTAAATAGTAACGTGGATTTGTGTATTAAAATCGTGTAGAATGAGAGTAGTTTTAATGGCGAGGTGACTAGTTGTTTTTTGTTTCTTAAATTTTGAGAGGCTCAGACCTTCCGCATAACACCCACAGTGATTTTTAGTTTTATTTCCAACCCGATCTCTTCTCTATAAATTTTCAAGGATTTTGAAATTCTATAATTTTGTTTAATAGTAACATATTATTCTTGTGACTCTAGCACACATTATTCTAGTAATCGTTGCACACATAATGTTCAACCATTCTAGGGGTCCATAGAGAATATGTAATATGAAACTCTTAGATAGGATACATATGGGAATAAATTACCTAATTTAAATAGTCTATGTCCAATTCAAGTTATGTAGGTAAGAAATTTTGTATATAGTTCACTTTCTGAGTACCAAAAGTCACTCCTAGCCAACGTGCCCCTAATCTACCTCGTTTACATAATTTTTTCACGAACCAAAAAACATTAAGATGCTCATTTTAATTTCCTTTTCATTTCTCATGATCTATGACATTGAATCAATTTCATGGGTGGTGTTTCATGTCTTTTATGCATAAGTTGTTTTAACTGCATTTTAGAATTTTCTATTCTTCCATGAAACAATCAATGATTGATTAAAAATTATAATGATAGACAAGGTAATAAGTATCCTAGCAGTCACTAACTTCAAATTATTGCTATGTTGCATGAACGTAATAAAATAAAAATGAATCTTAGCTACCATTGGGCTTCAAATATGTGTTTGGAATACGAAAATATTGACCTTATGAGGCGAGTTTAGGTGGGGATTAAGTATGGTTGTATTGGTGAGGCAAATGGTTGTCTATACTTTATTAAATTTTGAGTGAATCCAAAATGCCTGAAATATTTTTACTACAGAGATACAAATAAGTCATGCTCCCGTAGTACTTCAAGCCACTACGGAATCCTCTTTCCACCATCATTCCAAAGAGATTGATGCTGAACACTTTTCCGTCATTTTTGTTCCAATACTGAATTTTGATAAAGTTATAGATGAATCCTATGTTGTTATTCCCAAACTGCAATGTCAAAATTGAATCCTTTGGGTCTTTCAAATATTTTTTATTATCTGATAGAAAATTAATGTCATCTTTTGTAAACTGATTCATGGGTGGTACAATGTGGCATTAAATTGAGACTAGTAGCTCCTGCAGACAAAACAAAAAAAAATTGTACATGAGCATGACTATATCTTTATCCTTTTGATAGGAGGACCAGGAGGAGGCTGGGTTAAACATCAAGATTTAATTATTCCTAATTCTCTAAATATTTCATAGGTGTGGGAGGTGCGTTGTTGCTTGGGGTGCATTCTGGCATGGAACCAAAAAACTCACCATGTCAATGGTGATCGATCCCATGGCTATCACTTTGGCCTTGTGATAAGAAGACCAAAATAGGTTTTTCTCAAACACCTAGCTATATTTGTTCCCAATTCCCTAAATATAACTGGATTTGTGGGGGTACGCTATGGTTAGTGGTGCGCATTGGCATGATAACACGAGACTCGATACACCAATATTTTTCATGGCCATGGTTATTACTTTAGCCTTATGACAGGAGGCCGAAAAGGAGGTTGGTTGAACACTAATCTATATTTGTTCCCAATTCCCTAAATCTATCTCACGCACGTGGGTTACTCTATGGTTGGGGTGCATTGACGCATTAGGCCACCAGACTCAACATGCCAATGTTGTTCATGGAAATGGGTATCACTTTCGACTTCGATAGAATGTCCAAAAGGACATTGGGTAAAACACCTAGATATATTTGTTCTCAATTACATAAATCCATGTCCTCCCCTATAATTTTTAAAATTTCTTTTATCAAAAACCGTATGGTTTAAAGTATCAAGATAATGTGGGAGAGTGAGGGGATGGGGGACTTGGCTATGAAACATACATTTTTTTTTCGGATCCCTTTGTGCACTTATTCAAATGGTAAATCCATGTTTTCTTCTCTATCGTGACTCGTCATTTCACCATCTTCTGCCTTTGTGTGAACCACATAGACAAATAGGAGAATAGGAAATGTGAATTGGATGATTCCAACATCCATATACTTCCTTTATAATTTATAACTTTTATTTTTGTTATTATATATTTTTCTATGTACCAACCAAATACGTTAATAGAGATGTCAAAAAACTCATCGTTTAGTTTCAAGTTCTACTCCAATCTCCCCCATCACTTCTTCGGTGATAGATCATAAATTATATTGGTATGCATGGTAATTAATAGCCTAAAGGTCACTAATATTTTTCCCTTCTTCTTCATAACACTCACCTTACTAGATGTAATATTTTAGAATTGAGCATGAAATATTGTTACAAGAGAGATCCTGATAAGTTTCTAATAATGGAACTGATTGGGTCTTTCAATTTTGTTTTAGTGTTAGACAGGAATTTGATCTCATTTTCTATAAAAACAGGCATTAGGGGAATGTTGTGGTATGGAATTGATCATGGTAGCATGACAAAACTCAACAAGCCAATTCTCTTCATGAACATATCTATCACTTCGACATGAGGACCATAAGGAGTCTGGGTCAAACATATAACTATATTTGTTACTAATTCCTTAAATTGGTCTCCTCCCACGAATTTTTTAATGTCTTTTCTCCCAACAAGAAAGAAGATGTGGAGCATTAAAGCGATGGGGCACTAGGTTCTGAAATATACCTTGTTTTATGTGTAGACCCCTTTTTTTTATTCTTCCAATTGTAAACCCATGCTTTCTTTGATCTTGACTCACCCTTTCACCCACTTTTTTAGTCCAATGTGTGAACCACATAAAGAAATATGAAAATGGGAATTGGGAAAGAGATGCTTCCAAATTTTGTAGACTGTCGTTCTAGGTCAACTTGACATCTCGAGGACCATTTCAATTTCACTTCACCTATATGCAATGTTACCCTCTAAATTTTACCTTATCTCGTCTAATTTTTTTCTTACTATACACAATAAATTCAAATGCATGTTCATTTACACTCTCCCATTAAGTGTCATCAATCATTTACTCTAAAAAAATTTTAATAGTCCACATTTCATTATAACTATTTTTAAACACAACTTGTAATATGTGTTCTTGATTTTTTAAATCAGTCTCATGGTTGTGGGTTCAATGTGGCCTATGTTTTGCATTGTGGCATGGGGTACATATTTTTTTGGGGGTGCACTAGGGGCTGCGTTGTGGCATAGAATAACCAAAGCTAGAATGCCAATGATTTTTGTGGCCATGGATCACTTTGGCCTTGTGACATCAAGACTAGAAGTAGGGAGGGTTAAAAACCTACCTATATTTAGTTGGCTTGCTTGAGATAGAAATTGGTGAAGAAAGGAGAGAAGAGGAGAGGAAATTTAATCTATTTTATATCTATTATGTCAGTTGATTTGGTTTTTCCCTTAATTATTTACATTGACTGCATATATGATTAATTTTATTTTCTGTATCTCTTTACGGACTGATATTATTCATGTACTACATGTTAGGAGTTTTTTTCATCCTCCTATCATATAGTTTTTAGGATGAAGTTTTGAATTAGGTGCATACCTAGATTATTTTACTAACATCCTCATTTGAGATATCTCACAATGTTCTTTATCTACTTTGTTTTAGGTTGGAGTTTTTTTATGCAGATAAGTAGATTGTTGTATTATTATTATCTTTATTATAAATATTTTTGATTAACTATTTCAAATTAACTTAGTGTATCTGAAACTTGGGAATATTAAATGAAATTTTAAGGTTTAAAATGGTATTAAGGCAACCTGAAATATGTTTCAATGAGATTTTGACATGAAGATTGTTATTTTCCATGATGGTTGATGTCACTTGTTGATTGTGGTGCAAGAACTAGATTCTAATCCAAGACAACAAGATTTGATTGGAGACTTGAGTATGTAAACACAAATGGAAATTTGTGACTGCACCATTTATACATAATTCATGTTCTCCTACTTTTCACAATACTTTCCTCTACTTGTGTTTGAAAAATTATTTATGTTATTGTGATCTACATCTATCATCACAGAACATAGAGCATGATGAGATATAATTTGAGTTCTTAGGTATGGGAAGTTGTATGTTTTCAAAAAAAAAAATTCAATGGATGGAAACGAGGCATGGAGTAGTGTAATATATACATTTGGTTTGACCCTATAAAATATTTCCATTTTTACTCTATTCTCTGAAACATGCATCATTGATTTGGATTATGTAAGTACAATTCATTGATTTGGATTTCATATTCTTTGAAAATGATATACCAATCAAATTAATCAACAACAACAATGGCCTTGTAGATAGATATCAATTGAATCAAATCATGAAGATATACAAAAATTATACAAGGCTAAGAGACGCGGATACAAGAGAGGGAGTTGTGAAAACAAAATCGAGCAAAGCATTATTCCACAATGAAGAGTGTGATGGAAATGTGGCTCATTCAAGGTGTCCAACACTAGGAAAAAGGTGGTGGCATTTCTTAACTCACAAATAATACGATTATGGCACAATGTGTCTTTTGATTGATGTAAACCATATAATATTGTTTCAATGTATCTCCAGGGGCATTTGACTTTTTTTCTCAAAATTATTTTACTTGTATTTTTTAAGGATTAATTTATTTTCTTCTTAATGGAAGTAAGTGACTCATCGTTTATATGGATAATGGAAAAATTTACAAGCATAAATTCTACTTTCTTTCACACTAATTGAATTTATGATATACATTGCTCCCAATGATGTTGTCACCTTTTAGTGATAAATCTGAGATATAATTTACAATAATAAGAAGTAGTAAACTTAAGGCCATGTACATTCTAAGAGAAGAATAAATGAGGTGTTTTAATTCTATGAATAAGATAAACAAACTTAAAATTCTACCAAAACAATAATTTAATAATTATAATATCACAAAAAAGTTATATTTTGAGAGAATCATAAGAAATGTGAGCACTTAATTTTATTGTAAGCTTGACCAAAAATCAAATTAACACCATTAGCATTTGAGGAAAATTCCAATACCAAGGATGTGCATAATGACTCCAACATTGAAAGTGTGAGGTCTCACACTTTTAAAGTGGGAGACTCGTACTTTGAAAGTGTGATACTTGTACTTCAAAGTGTGAGGCTTAAAATTTCATTGCACTTTGGAAGAGAAATTCTAGCAATTTGAAAGTGTGAGGCTTGAACAATGAAAGTACGAACCTATAATTTTGAGATTGAGAGGCTCGAACATTGAACTTGGTTTTATAGGAATTTTTGTTATTTTTTAGTTTAGTTTTAATGCAACGGGCTCATTCCTTATAATAGCAAGAAGACCCTAACCTTACATTGAGGATTTCACTTTCAAAGTGTGAGGAAATTTTGAGCATCGCCTTTTCAAATTGTGAGGCTTGCACTTTGAACTTGATTTTACAGGAATTTATTATTACTTTTATATTTTTATAATACAATGGTTTCATGCCTTATTATAGTTAGTGGCCACTAGCCTTACATACTACCAACATTAAAATATAAAAATAGAAAAATTGGAATCTAATTATACCGATAATGGAATCCAATAATAGTGAAATTGTGATCTAATAATAGTGATATTGGAATCCAATAATAGTGAAATTGGAATCCAATAATAGCGAAATTGGAACTCCAATAAGTCCAATAATTACAATATTTGAATCCAATAATTCTACTAATGGAATCCAATAACATTAATAATGGAATCAAATATCAACAAAAATGGAGTCCAATATAAAAAAACAAAGATATATTTCATCCAAAACATGTAATACTAGAGTCTAGATTCATTGGAATATATCCAAATTTACTAAAATAAGAATTGTATCATTAATAGAAGGATCTATAAGTGATCACAAGGAGAAAATTATGTATGGAGTGGCATACGAGCCAAAAGGGAAGCCATAAGAATAGATATATGTAGAAAGGTGTACTCATAGTGTAGATAATACCAAGTGATGCTAGAAATATTTATATGAAGTGTGAAGCCAAAGGAAGGTATAGGTTTGTGTGTGAGTAGTATGGATAGGAAAATACTATTTATAATGTTTGAATCTGTGAGGATTTCAATTACACCTCAATCTATGAGTGATGGAAATCTTTTTGATAATTGGAGAGAGAATATTCCTTGGTGGCGGATGTTAAAATTGGTTAGGAGTATCAGTATTGATTTTAGGAGGATCAGATTAACCAAATCAAGCTAACATTTAGAAAAAATGGAAAAAAACGTTTTGTTGTGTTAAGGGGTGAAATTGTCATAAGTTCCCATGTATTATAATATAACATCGTTGGTAAGGAGTTTGTCTATCATAGGTCAAGTGGAAGAAGATATATCATAAATAATCTGAGGTTACTATACAAGAGGAGGATTATGATTATGTGAAGTAGTGTAAACCTCATGAGAATATGTCACAGGAAATAAAGGAGTGGGTAGAGGGATATAATTGATACCAAGTGTGGATAATTGTGTGGGAATGGAAATAGGCTCTATGAATCCCTTTCCTTATTTTCCTAATCCAATGTCAATAAAACTATAATGAAGCATATACCAATACCCAGGTATATACTTTGTGAAATTAGGAGGAGATGTGGTAGAATTTCAGGCTTAGGGTGAATGATCAATAGGGTTGCAAAAAGGAAAATGGGGATGTATCTTCTAAGTCCTCATAGACCATAACATGGGATATGAATTTAAGATGTGCATAAAGGGCTGAAGGGACTGCATGTATGGCATGGATCCAAGTTTTTCTGAGAAGAATATTATAATTAAGACTATTAAACATTACACAGAAGGAGACAATCAAAATGCATGGCTTTATAGTAATGGTAAGTGTGATTGAATCTAATATCCTTTTAGGAATACTATCAAATCCACAAATACAAATAGATGAGGGAGTTAAGGATACCTTGGAAAGTCCAATTTAATGAAGGAATTATCCATTAAAAATGTTAAGACTTGATCCATTATCAACTAAAGCTCATTTAACCCCTATATTATGGTTGCAAAATTAAATATAAAGGTAGGATAATTATGTAAAATATATTAACAACAAATTTTAGAAAATGTAAAGGTAATATGTTCTTTGTTAAAAGATAATTCCATAGTGAATCTATGATAAACATATTTTGGAGAAGTGATAGGATGAATGTAAGTGTTAGAAAAAATAGATTGTATTTACGTTCACATTTGGGATTTCTCCGCAAGAAAGTTGGGACAGAGACAACGATATTGGTGATAATTGAAGTATATAAAGGTATCTAGGGTTAAATGAAATATGGAGGTAATAGGAAAGACTAGTGTTTGGGGTTAGGGAAAGACAACTCAAATAGAATAGGAAAAATAAGGACTCAAACGGTTGATCATTAATTGGGTTTAAAAATATGATTTAATATAAATTGAATTAAATATAATTTCAGAGTAACTTTATTGTAACTATTGGTATTCTTATAATAATGTATATTATGGAAAAGAAATAAGAACTTAACAATGTAAAATCCTAAGAAAATGAGAGGGGAAGATGACTTAGCTGATTTTCATAACCAAGAGAGTGATATGGACTAAGTATCTATCGGATCTAGATGGAAACAATGTCTTGAATACTTGATGATATTTCTCGACCTCATAATAATTTTGGATAGAAGAAAGTGCAAGAGGAAAGAAGCACCCCAAGCACTAGTGACTAATCGGGTGCTTGTGTCAAGTTAAATGCTAATATTTATACTTTTTTGGGTTAAATGATCATCACACCAATATCTATTTTTCACTTTTTCTCTGTTGTTATGGTTTGATGGAATTTTAACATATGAAACAAGTTTCTACATGCACATATCAACAAATCACATCAAATCTAGTAAAAATATACAGAATGTGGAGTCGGATTAACCCCGGAAATCACGTGAAAGAGTGAACTTACAATAGAGCACTGCAGTACATCTCAAACTCTATATAGTTCCTTGTGCTTGTGTGTGTAGTGAAACCCTTTTTTTCCCTTTTCGAAGTTACATGATGATATTGTGTTATATCTATACAATATGAGAAATGTGTGTGATGGAATAGAATGAACACCCCTCCTATGTTATGTATGTAGAATAATTTTTCCCTTGTCCCTTTTATGGATGTGATAGATGTATTCCTTGTAAATATTTTATGCATATCTACAAGCTTAGGTGGTGATATATAATGTGTACAATGTTTTCCTTTTATTTGAGAGTGAAAACTAAGTATATATATTATTCCATTATTTTAATTTTGTAATTGACAAGTGAGAGGATGACCCAATGTTTAAAATGTGACCAATATTCGAAAAACACCTAAAAGATTAGGAAGAAGATAAATACGGTAAATAACACCTAAGATGGAAATGATCGCCGCAAGGCTTCTTTCCTAACTAGACCGTGCTAGTGTTCTTTTCCAAAAAATATAACTTACTAAATTTATAACATAGATGTAATATATAAGGCCAATAAAAGTGCATGAGATAAAGAAAAAAACCCAAAAGAATTTATCATCCGCTAGTTTTATTTTGTAGGAATAATTTGCATACATTAGTGTGCTTTAAGACCTTTAAAAGTACCCAAGTGCATATATTTTGTATCTACACTTCCCCTCTAGTTGGGAAATGAAATTAAATGAAGGAAATAAATGTACCTCTAACTCTCTCTTGTTGCGTGCTAAGTATTATAGTCATGTGAAAGGAAAACTATGAAAACTTGAATTATGCTACATTTTTGTGAGATGCCACAGCAGTGGTTTATGTTGAGCATTTGTTGGTTGTAGGTATAAAGGAAAGGAGAAAGTGAAGTGTTATTAGTGATTTCATAATAGCATGTTATTTGAAAGAATGTAATTGTATAGTATATGTCAACAACATTTTTATATATAGAAATGTTAATTATCTAATTTTGTGATGAGCATGAACTTGTTGGTATTTTGGGTTTGTTCAAAATGAACATGTAGTCATGGTTGTTAACTTAATATTGGATTATCTATTGTTAAGGGGTAGATTTGTATTCTATTTGGAAAATAATTTATCTTTATAGTGGTTTGGTGGGAAAATTAATAAAATAATCTCTTGTGTGTGTTATATTAAGTACCTCATAGTTGTAATAAAGAAACCTAAACAAAATGCCAACCTTATAGTAAATATTTATTATGATTTACCCTTCTTATGTGATCACCTTCATGATGTAAAAAATTGGTATTTTAGGATGGGCCTAGTTCCTTATACTCAATGACACCTCCTAGATTAAGGAAAATAAGATTCTAAATTAAGGTTACTATAGTAACATGTACACATATCAACATTATAAAAAAACCCTTGTAGGAATGATAATGATTCAACTCTATCTTGAGTATGTGGGTTTCCTCTTAAGAACTGTACTTTTGAGTGTGGATAGTAATAAACATATAATGTTATTGTCATATACTTACTAGTTATGTATTGGATCTATAAAACCCTTATCGTGTTCATCATAGACTTAAGACTATTACTTTTTTTTTCTTGGTTATAATTGGGACAAGCCTTGCAAGAACATTTCCATAACTTATGTAGATTTGTGTGAGAAAAGGGATTTAATATGTGTACCTTTTCACATTGGGTGTGAGTACGATTTTTTTCCCTATGTATCATGATTCTAGTTTCGTTATATCTCGAAAGTGCACCCGTAGAGAGATGATTACAAGGGTTCGAAGATTTCTCTGGATCTCTCTATTTTGTAGATACAATGAAAACACCTCAGTCTGTGGATATATCTATTATTGAGGTGAGTCTCTGAGTACGAGGGCCGGTTCCTTCTTGATGTATCCTAAACTAATATTTTGGGGTTTTAAGGGTAAGAAGATGATCTGTAAATGAATTGAAAAATTGTTGTGATACACCAAAATTGTTGAGGGATTTTACTAAGTACATGCAAAATATTTGAGAATGCATTTTGGATGCACAAACCAATAGTTTTCACTAGAATATTATGGAAAAACACTTTGTGTATTGATGGAATGATTCACAACAATACTTTTAAGATCAAAATGAACACTAATATTATATAGAAATAACTAAATTTTCAGCAAGGTAAAATGATCAATCAGGAATTTTGACATTCACAAGAAATAATAAAGTATACACAACACTGCAAATAATTGGAAAGGAAGAAATCAATTCTCATTCAAAGGGAAAAACTAGCAAAATCTGCTTCAAAGCACTCCTATGTCCAGAAATTCCTCTCTTTTTCTTTGTCATTGCACACAATATATAGAAAAATTATTCATCCCACCCTTCCTAAAAATAGACTAAAAATTGTACTCACCCATGCATCCTATTTTTATCCTTTATCCTGAATAAATAAAGGAATAAAAATAAACATGCTAATATAATGAGGCATTAATAGCCTTGGTTACAAAAATACAACTCAGTCAAATTGTAGTTGACTATTCTATTTTTAATAAAGTTGGATGAATAATTTGGCTAACAATAATATTTTATTCATGAGAAAGTCTTCTCCAATACATGCAATCTCTGTCTTCTAGATGATGATGTGACATCTGCAACTTGACCCACTTGCAATGATAAATTTGAAATTCTTTAGTTCTTCCCCCTTGGATGCACATGCAAAATAATATCTCTGTGTGTGAGTAAAATAATTTCTTTATTTGAAATAATTTTGCAAAAATAATTCACCCATGCATTCATCCTGATGGGGACCACTTGCAGGCTCTGATGTTGACATTTGTTTGTCTTCTTTTGGTCACATGAAGAATTGCACTCCTGAGAAAATATAATTTGATCATTTTAAAAATCTCCCACTATGGGGACCACCTATGATGTGTGCACACTTGGAGGGTACGAGGTTTCTTTTTAAAAATATTGAGGCCAATTTTCACAAATGCTAAGGTAAAATATCTTTTGGCTATACTCCACCACTTATCATTGGCCCCTCATAGCTTGGTCATTGGCATACATTATGGTATTTGATAATGTTTGGGTTACATTGCATATGATTTGGTTTACCATGTCGACCCCTTTTTTGAAAAATTATTACATTACATTAGTCATCGGTGCTTGATTATTTTGGCATATATTATAAGACCTTAAACCAAGTTCAAATGCAATGATTTATTAATCATGTAGAAGGCCCCTTTTGACGATGAATTACCCCTTCCTTTTTTGGTGGCGAAGATGCTAACCTTGAGTTAGTTAGGGTTTTTTATGCTTTCCATGTTGGTACTTTTTAGACCCTGGTTTGGTTTGGAGTAATTCAGGAGTTTGTATGGAATTTGATGATTGGTCTTCGACCACTGAACTCTATCCTTACTTAATATTCATCGTTGATGCTTTATATTTAACTACAGTCAAGCACTAGTAACTCAGTGGAGTTTGCACTGAATATGGTGATTTTCATTGTGACCATTGATTCTGATATTGTTCCAATCTGAATCATTTATCTGTTAATCCTTTTTGATAGGGTAGTTAGTTTTAGTAAAGGTTTTTGATTCTTTATTGATGTACCATCTTGATATATGGTGTCGATGCTAACTCAAGTGAGTTAGGTTTGATTAAAATCCTATCGAGCTTATCCTTTCTTCATTCTTACATACTCATTTCAAGTGGTGAATCTCTAGGAAAATTTCTCCAGGAAGCCATTGTTGATGCTAGGAGATCGATTTATTCATTTATTTTCCTCTAAAAATGGTTCTCTAAGGTTCTCAATATTTGTGCTTTGTTATATTTTTCTCTTTTTATAGCCTCTAAGTGATATTCGATCATGTTGTCTATCATTGTTGAAGCCTTGGAGATTAGTTTATTTCTAAAGAATAAATTTGTGAGTTCTTTGTTCACATTATTTAACTCAATGATGAATCTGAATGAGATTTAGACTGTCAAGGAGGTGAGATTTACCTCAAACCTAGTCTTCGAACTTGGGAAATCATTATTTTCTGTCATTTTTACTTCAACAGCACTAAAACTAGAATTTTTTTCTTTCTGTTATGTCGTCATGCATTTTCTGGATTTATCGAGGTCGAGGGCTCATTCTAGGTGTTGTCATTTTCCTGCATCCGATAGATCTTATGAGTGTTTCACAAGCTCGAACCAAATTGTTAGTTTTGTTACTTTATTCTTTGAGTTCCTTGTTTCACTGAAACCTTGTGGATGTTTCCTGAGTTGGGTTTCTCTGGTATATAATGCTCTCTTTCATGCCTAATATTGAAGTTGGAAAAATCTATACTTGTATTTATACTTATGTTATAATGGCATATTGTTAGTGTTGTTATGTATTTCCAAGTTCATTCGAGTTCTTGGGCTTCCAATGCATGACTTTCAATTTTTGCTATTAAATTGGTCTTCTGTTAAGAAGACTTGGCCACCATTGGAGTTATTTGAGCTCATTTAGCTTTCTCCCTCTATGTTGGTTCAGTTTGATCCTTGGAGCTCTATCCATGTAAATTTCCATCTCGGTTATCTCCTTTGATGAGGTTAATGGGATCTTTCAATACACTGTGATTTATTCCATTTTGGTATAACTTCCGCCATGAATGTTTCCTTCAAGCCCTCTGTAACTTCTAACTTGTTGCATTATGTCTATGAAATGAGCTTTGGTTTGTCTATTTGTATTGAGATATGGTTTATGATAACTATTATAAAAAATAAGCTCATGCTTATTTTTTTGATAACTTACCTTCTTTTCCTCCTTCCTTGTGCTTCATCTCGAATTTCATGGATTTTGGCACTCAAAATTTTCTAGGTATTGCTTCATCAGATGGGAAATTTCTTCCCCTTTCTAGAAAGGTAAATAAGTCCTCCTAACTCCTTGTATTTTTTGAGTTATGGCTCGGTGGAGTTTGCAGGGAAATTTTTCCCAAAATGGGCCAGCGGGCCTAAGGGAGAATTTTTGCTAAGGAAATTTGGTGGATTGGCAGGGATGTGGAGACAAATTCGGTACTTATCCCTTTTTAGGGTTAAAAACTCAAGTTCATTTGTAGACCGTGAGCTTGCAAAAGAAAATATTTGTGCCCCCAGCCAATCAGGAAGCACCACGTGGCAGGCCTAAGCGGATTGACAGAGTGATGGGAAACTTTTAGCACTTAGGCATTTTTTGTCAAAATGCTCAAAGTCAAATTTTAACCCACAAGCCTGAAGAAGGAATGAAGCGCACTCACGGGGCTAGGGAAAAATTTTAGCACTTAGATTTTTTGGGAAAAAAAGTTAAACTAGAAAATCGGCCCGCGGATCCGAAAAGGATAGTGGAAGGAAAGTGGTCAAGGTTCTGCTCTAATAAGAGAGTGACACATCATCAACGGAAGTTGGCATGGTGGAAGAAAGTTAGGAATTTCTCCTCTATTTGTCCAAAAATTTAAGGGTGTGAATTCAACCGCATCCCCGCATCGAATCAGATGATGACAAGTGGCTATCAGCACCAAGGCGGGTCATCGAGACACAAAGGAAGTATTGCCCCTTTTCCAAAAAAGATAAAGGAGCAAAATTAAACCAAAGTTCGCATCCAATGAAAAGTTTCCATGTGTCTAGTCCATGTCAACAGCACCGTGGTGGGGGTTGGGAGAAAGTTAAGTTTTCCCTTTTGGCCAAAAGGATTGAAGGTAAGAAATGAGCCTACGATCCCATCATCGAATAAGAAGGTGCCATGTGTCCAGAGCAGTAGCGGGAAGTGGGGCAACGAAAGGATTTTTGAATTTTGGCCTTTTTCCAAAAGCGTAAAGGAAGAAATTTGACCGCATCTCCCTAGTGAATCAGAGGTCACCACGTGTCATTTTAGAGACACGTCATCAAATTTTTGGCGGGCCGTTGGAGAACATTGGAAAAATTTGCACTTTCACCCGAAAAGATAAAAATGTTGGTTCGGCTCCCATCCAATCAAAGCATGACATGTGTCACAACAAATCTATGGGCCATAGGAATTTTTTTGAGATATTTCCAAATATGCAAAAAAGGGGGAAAATGTCATATTTTGGCCCGCCGACCCGATTTTGACCTAATCTCACCCTATTTTGCCTAGAAAATTACAGAGGGCATATCTTTCGATTCTAAGATCATATTTTGGCAAAATCATATTTTTAGAAATATCTCAATCTCCTCTATGAATTGAAGGTATAAAAACATCATTTTTGTGGATTTCAATGGAGAAAATTTGAAAAAAATCTTTCACACCTTCAATGCATATTAGATTGCTTTGAACATGTCATTTTTGCTCAAGCCTCCATGGTTGTCTTCTCCAGCATGCCAAGGATGGAGAAACAACTCGATTTGATGGGGGAAAACCCTAAAATGTCTTCTCATGCCTTAATTCAAGATCAGATTACTTCAAAGACAAAAATTATTCCATTTTCCGTTTTTGCTTCTCCAAAAATGAGGTAGAAAAAGAAGAATCAATTTAATGATTTTGCAGGCTGATTTGAAGGAGATTAATGGCTGGTGGTTGAGAAAAAGATCATATTTGCTTCTTCCTCTATTTTCTCTCTCTTTGCCTTGACTATAAATGGAAGAACTCAATTCATTATAAGAGTTGGACATTTTTACTCTACATCTCCCTTTCTCTCTGTTCTGTAGTGAGTTTGTGGAGTTTTCAAGCCTTTCCATAAATCTGTGATGTAAAATTTATGCCTTTTGGCCATTGTAATGCTTTTTATCAACTCTATGGAGCAATAAAAATAAGTTTGTGGGTGATTTTCAGCCCCTTTCTTACTTCCATTACATCTTTTCTGATCTTTCCATTACAAATCTAGTTATTTGTGCATGTGAGTTGTATTATTTTTATGGTTTGTGTTTAACAACAGAGTGGGAGTTCATCATTACTCAGTGCATCACCTCTATTAGCTTATATTTCATTATTTTTGTAACTCCTTCTTCACCTTAGTCCCTTGAAAAAAATTAGATTAGGACTTAGAATAGATCCTCTGCAAAATGAATGCATGCACCTAAACAGAAGAATAGGAACCAGCCTTTAATCCGGAGAGATTTTTCTCATTTTTGCAAGTCCCACACTTGGGGAAAAAATTCAATGTTGTGCAATCACACTGGATGCCCATTATCAAACTAGAAATCAAAGAAATATCTAGGGGTGTTGTGATTTTGCACTAACAATTTTGGCATGCTCGGTGGGACCTTAGAGGTATTCATCTTCATTGCAACAAATTTGATGTGTATTTGTTGCAAGTTTATTTCTTAAAAGAGCCTTTATTTACACATCTAGCAACTTCAAAAGGATAGGATCAACTGGTTTCAGCAGTCCAAGCTTGAAGATTCATGAGAAGAATCCAAACAAGGTCAAAAATGAGAGAAGAAGGATTGTTTTTCTATCTCCACTTGTCCCCAGAAAGAAGAGAGAGAGGAAGAAGGATTCAAATATATCCATCTCCACCAAACAGAACTCTATCAAATCCTCCACTTGGTAGACCTTTCATCCAATCAACAAGAGTTCTCAGACTAATCAGAATGGGACAACCAAATCCTTATGTCAACTTTACTGGAAGCAGCCCACTTGCTCGCAATGCACAAAATCTAGTTCTAGTTTCAAAATCAAAGAGCATCCCATATTTCATTGGATAAAACCATACTACTCCCCATGACCACGTCCAAGACATTGCAAATGTTTGTACAATTCATGAGATTGTTGAAACGGATATTGTTGTCAAGTTGCTGGCATCCTCCTTTAAAGGAAAAGCCTTGCAATGGTTCAAAATTCTAAGAGCATGCTCTATCACAAGTTTGGATAATCTATGCTCAACCCTCCATGACTAATTTGGAGAAAAGGGGGATAACTTGTCCCTATTTGAGCAACTGACAACTATTAAGAGGGCTCCTAATGAGTAGCTAACTGACTTCAACTTCAGATTTCAAAGAACTTGGGACAGAATTCCATTGGTTGTGAGACCAACAGTTGAAGGTGCTTTCCTTTACTTTCTTAAAGCTTTAAATTCTGATATTTCAATGTTGATTAAATCCATGGGAGGTGTAACCTTACCTTCAACCTATAGTATCTCCATTAGGGATGAGAATTATTTGATCGAGGATGGTAAACTTGCACCTAGGCCGCTTATGCCCCTATATCCAAAATTGGGAAGCCCAAGTACTAGTCAAGCAGCTACATTAGCTCCCATTCACACTCCCATAAATCAAATTTCAAATGAAACCTCTACTTCATCTTCTAGTGCCTCAAATGAGCTACAAGAAGTCATGATACAATTGCAAAATTTGGATTATGAGTTGGTTACACTTAAGAGGAAGCAAGCCCAAAGTTTTAGGCCTTCTTATCAGCCTCAAGCTCAACCTAATAGACCACCATTTGAGCCTAATAGGCCACCCTTCCAAAATACAAATCAGAACCAAATCAAGCCTCCGCCAATAGACCTTTCCAACCCTATAATCCTAATGCTACTTCTACATCTAGAGCCTTGGTGCCAGTACAAAATAATATGGCTCAAGAATATGACTGGTATTTCCCATACAATCAACCTCAAGACCAATCAGTGTGCTACAATGGTGTTGAATGGAAATCTCTAATGGAGACAAAAATTGGTTTAGAGATTGAAGCAGGTCAAGAAATAGATCAACAACAAGGAACATCTATACAAGGGGCAACTCTAAGTGATACCACACTTGTGAATTGGCAAGCTGAAGACTTTTGTGGGATGAATCAAATACCTCCTCAAAATGTAGCAGCTAATACAAGGTCCAAGAAGAGGAACATTGGAGAGGAACAATCACCAAGATCAAGTGATTCACAACCTTCCATCACTCCACAAGGTGTTGGAAAGCAAAATGCAGCTCCAAATGTGCAAGGGCAGCCCAAGCCAACTTCTAGACCAGCCCAAATACCAACTGTTATAGCTCATGTGCAAGAAAAGAATGTGCAGGCCAAAGGGCAGAAAAGAGATGGTTCATCCCCATTTAATATCATTGAACAAATGAAGAAGACCAATGTGAACATATCTATGTGGGAATCACTTTCCATCCTAGGACAAAGGGATCTCTTACAAGCTGCCATGAAGAATTGGTCAACCTCAAATCAGCCACCTCATGTGCAAGAGAAGGTACTCACCAATGCAACTCAGCCTGAAGGAAACCATGGAGGGAAGCAAGGTAAGAATTTGAATCCCCCACCCTTCTATGTGTCATTGATTGTTGGGAAACATTTGGTGCACAATTGCATGATAGATTCAGGGGAAAGTAGTTCAGTGATGCCAAAGTAGATAGCTGATCAATTGGGCATAAAATATGAGCCAATCCTCAAAGGAGTAGTGCAATTAGATGGGACAACAATATCAACTATTGGAATCATCAAGGAACTAATCCTTACCTTGCATGTATGCCCAAATGTAATGGTTTTACAAGATGTGTCTGTGATTAATCTTCCACCACTCTTTGCCATATGTTTGTCAAGGGATTTCACAACTAGAATTGGAGGCTACCTATATGTTGATTGGTCACATATGTTGTTTAGAACAAGGTATGGGGAAAAAGAAACAATCAGATATGAACCAATTGCAAATTTCCATATTGAACCTCACACTCCAAGCCCAATCAATGCAAATTGTTCAACTTTTGACCAAGAAGATTATCCAAGCACACATGAAGCTGACACCAAGGTTGGAGGCATTCCATATTTGAATCTTGATGAGTGGGAAAAAAGGTGCATGCTTTTGATCCCTACAAGGAAATAGAAGAATCTAAGCTAGGAATCTATTACTTGTATGAAGAGAATCATCCTCTTCCTAGTATCACCAAGTTAGAACACCAAGATGATAATGAGGTATGGAAGATTTTCTTTGATGGTTCAAGAAGTAGACAAGGTGTTGGAGGTGGTGCAATGCTTGTTTCTCCACAAAATGTTAAGTATTATTAAGCTTTTAGATTCCATTTTGCATGCTCTAACAACACTACTGAATATGAGGCTTTGATCCATGGATTGCATTGGGCTAGGAAGAAAAGCATTAGAAATCTGCAGGTCTTTGGTGATAGTGAGTTGATAGTAAATCAAGTTAAAGGGAAGCATGCTACAAAGAATGATCTGCTCAAGAGTTATAAGAATAGATTTTGGGACCTCATTGAGGATTTTGAGGCCTTTGGCATCAAATCCATCCATAGGAAGAAGAATGAAGCTGATGATAGGCTTGTAGCAGTTGAAGCAATTTTTGTTGTTGTGGAGAGTATGAAAAGAGATAAAATGTAGCCAAACATCCATGTGATTATGAGGCCATTAGTGCCAGACAATAATGCAAGTTGGAAAGTGTTTGAAAGTTACCAACAAATCATAAATTTCTTGCAAGAAGATGTTGAGTTCTCATCCAAGAATAGATAAATTTAGAACAATAGTATGGTGATCAAGTGGCACAACTGAAAACAAAGAAACCTCCAAAAGGTCTTGTGACTTTGGAGTCTATATTCAATCCTAATGATTAGCTTAGGAAGGAGAAAGCTAACATCCAAGTCAAAGGAGAAGATTCAGAGCCTATCCCCGTAGGAGAGAAAAAAACACTTCAAATTGGCAAAGTGGCAATCGAGCAAGAAAGATATGAGTTCACTCAACTTTTCCAAGATTTCCTAGATGTATTTTCTTGGAGCTATGAAGAATTGAGAGGTTTCAATCCCAAGCTATCATAACATACAATTGAACTAGATCCAGATGCTAAACCCATCAGGAAAAAGAAAAGGCTAGTCAACCCACACATTGAGCATCTAATGAAGAAGGAACTGAACAAGTTAATAGAGGCAAGTTTCATTTTCCCAATCAAGCATTCAAGTTGGGTTGCCAACTTAGTTCCAGTCAGGAAAAAGAGTGGAAAAATCAAATTGTGTGTTGATTTTTGAGATTTGAATAGGGCATCCCTCAAATACCATTACCTACTTCCATCTATGGAGTAGATTTTGCAAGTTGTTACTTGGCTCTGAGAGGTTTTCATTGCTAGATGTTTATTCAGGGTATAATCATATCATGGTAAAGGAAAATGATCAGTTCAAAACAACCTTCACCACCAAATGGGGAACCTATGCATACAAGAAAATTCCATTTGGATTGTCTAACACTGGAGCCACTTTCCAAAGGGCAATGGATATGGCATTCAAGGGATTGATCAATAAAATAGTTTTGATTTACCTTGATGATATCATTGTGTTTTCTAAAAATGCAGCAGACCATCTCTTTCATTTGAGACAAGTATTTCAAAGGTGTAGAAGATTTGGGATATCCCTAAATCCCAAAAAAATGTATATTCATGGCCCATGAAGGCAAAATTCTAGGCCACATTGTTTCCAAGGAAGGGTTAGCAATTGACCCAGAGAGAGTTGAAGCAATCAGAGCATTTCCATTTCCAAGCCATAAGAAATATCTTCAAAGCTTCTTAGGAAGAATCAATTTTGTCAAAAGGTTTATTCCAAAATTTGCTACTCTTGTCAAGTTGTTAACGTATATGTTGAAGAAGAGTGTAGCATTCAAGTGGAAAATTGAAGGAATGGCAAGTTTATAGGCGATCAAAGAAACTATTTCACGAGATCCAAATCTCATTAACCCATATTTCTCCAGGATTTCGTGCTTTATGCCTTTTCTGGAAGTGACACGATCTCTGCAATTTTGGTACAACAGAACAAAGAAAATATAGAGCAACCAATTGCCTTATTTAGCTAAAGCCTGAAGATTATGAAAGGAGGTATTCTTACATTGAAAAACACATTCTGGTGGTAATTAGAAGCTTGAAGACTTTGAAGAACTTAATTTCAAATAACAAAATCCATCTTTTGGTATACCATGCAGGAATTAAATACTTCCTTCTTAACAAGGATTTGAATGAAAAATGTGTTGGGTGGATCACTCATGTCATGGAGTATGACATTGAGATCAAGGTCACCAAGCTGGTCCGTGGAAGAGGATTGTGTGAGCAATTGGCCTTGAGCCAACCAAATGAAGAAAGAAAAGGAAAGGATGTTGTTTTAGTGTTGTAGAAAAGCCAAGAACAAGGAAATGGTCAAGAAGAAAATATTGATATACCCACTCCTTGCTGGTCTCAAAGCATAATGCATTTTCTACAAACTAGCCTTTTCCCTCCAGAAATGAGCAAGGTAAAGAGGAGGTATTTTATGTTGTAGGCCATTCCTTTTGTGCTTTTTAATGGCATTTTGTTCAGAAAAGATACCAATGGTGTTCTTTTGAGATGTTTTGGGACATATCAAATTGAGAAAGTGCTGAAATAATTCCATTATGGAGCAACTAGAGGTCATTTTTCCCCACGTGTAACAGCTCTAAAGATCATGAGGGTGGGTTATTATTGGCCCAAAGTATTCAGTGACTGCTATGCATGGATAAAGAAGTGTAAAAAATGTGCATTCTTCACAGGTAAAGAGAGGTTAACAGCCCTTCCATTGAATCCAATTTCAGTTTACCAACCATTTATGCAATGGGGATTGGAATTCATTGGATTCATCAATCCAAACTCAAGCCAAGGGCACAAATGGATTCTAACAGCAATAGATTACTTCACTAAGTGGACTGAGGTAGTAGCACTCAAAGAAGCCAATGAATCTAGCATTCTAGATTTCTATGAAGGGTTAATAACCAGGTTTGGTATACCATCCACCATCATATCAGACAATGCATTGGCATTCATAGGTTCTAAGATCACTGAATGGGCTATTAAGAATGGAATATATTTGAGCACTTCATCAAACTATTACCCTCAAGGTAATGGCCAAGCTGAGTCCACAAACAAGAATTTACTAAGGATTATCAGAAGGAATCTTGATGAAAATAAGAGAACTTGGCATACTAAGCTCAAATCAGCTCTATGGGCTGATAGGATAACTCCCAAGAGATCCACAGGTAACTCTCCATTAAGACTTGTTTATGGGAAAGAGGTAGTCTTGCCTATATCACTTGAGTTGCCAACATTGGAACTCATGAAGCAACTGGAATTGTTAGAGTTTGAGCCAATGGAGGTTAGATATGCCGAGTTGATGGAGTTGGAAGAAGTAAGAGAGCATGCAACTCAAGCAATAGAAAAGGACCAAGCCTTAGTCAAAAATTCTTTGACAAAAGGGCAAGAGCAAGGACCTTCCAAGTTGGAGATTTAGTGTTGAAATGGGATGCAGACCGGGAAAAGCCAGGAAGGCATTCCAAATTTGATGCCATTTGGAGTGGCCCTTACATGGTCACAAGTTGTAAAAGTAGCAATGCCTTCTAATTGTCTACATTGGAAGGTGAAGAACTTCATATTCCAGTGAATGGGATCTACCTCAAACATTGTTGCTGAAAAGGAAAGGTTTCACCCTTGTACATACTAGTTTAGATTTTCAATTTCCTAAGTGCTTGTGCACATTGTTTTGTTGTAGTTTAGGTTGTTTTCTTCCTAAGTTCTTTGCACATCTCTGCATGTTCTATTTGAAACATGTATGATTTCTAATTTTTACATAGTGTTTTAAACAGTCGAATGGTCAATGGAAGCACACACAACCATTCCACGCTTAGCAACGGTGGTCACTAAGGAGAATGGGGTAAACATCGAATGGGGAATTATAATCAACATATGTTTTATGATGTCAATTTGTTTGTAGACGTGAAGGATAGATGCAATTAGCCACTATATATTTTAGGAATCCTTTTAAGTAATGTAAATATAGCTTTAGATAGCAATTATTTTTCAATATTTACAATTAATTAAATCATATTGGTTGCACTATCCCTAGTGGTTCTAATTTCTACATTAAATATCCTCAGAGGGATCAAGCCATATGTACTTCTCATAAGATATATTGTGTGTAACGTATAATTCATATCAGTTCATATTAAGAAAAATGCTTATTGACTACTAGGATCAATTACTTAGATAAATTAATGGTTGTGGGTCCGTAAGTATCAATAGTTACTTGTTATCAAATAAGTGACCAAATGAAAAACAAATGATGGACCACCGAAATGTCGACTAGAATGATAGCGACCGCTAACCTCAATTCTTAGTTATGGTGCACCAAAAAATGTAATAATTTATGACCTTAGTGGCCTTTAGGCTTTGAATATCATACATGATAGAATTTTAATATTATGTTGAAATTAGTGGCGCTAGGCTTATAATTTTTGTCTTCGATTGCAACTATTTAGGATAATCGTTAATATTTGTCTTGTCTTGAAATATTTTTAATTTTTGTCTATTTATAAATATTAAAGCAATGTAGTAAACATACAACTTAGTGATTGAATAATATATAAATCATGGTCCACCAAATCATCTAGTAGGATTCTAGCAGTTGCTAATCTCAATTCTTAGATATGGTGCCCCAATGCAATGTAAAACATTTCGACCTTAGCGACCTCTACGCTTCGAATATTGTGTTAGGCTTCAAATATCATGTGATTGAATTTGAATATCATGTCAATCTTAGCAGATGCTAGGCTTAAAATTTTATCTTCATGTAAGAGTATTTAGGAAAATTGTTAATATTTTTACTTCTGTCTATTTTGGAATATCATATAAATGTAGTAAACATCTAACTTAGTGTCTGTTATTTATTAAATATCATATTATAAAATTTAAAAATAATAATGGATCTTAGCTCAATTCTTAGGTAATTTTTAGTAATTGTCTATATGATTGAAAAAAATATATTATAGTGGTCACTAATCTCAATTATTTATTATGATACACCAAGGCAATGTAATAATATTTGACCTTACCGACCGCTAAGCTTGAATATAATGCTAAGATTTTAATATATTGTAATAGGATTTGGCTATCATGTTGAACTTAATGGGCATTAAGATAAAAATTTCATGTTGAATAACTTGTATTTAGGAAAATCATTAATATTTTTCTTGTCTTGGATCATTTTTGGCTTATCTTGTCTTGGAATATAAAATAAATGTAGTAAACATCCATATTATCAGCCACTAGTCTTGGAATATTGTATTTATGTTGTTGCCCTAAAAATCCCCTTTGTTTTTCAAGAGAAATCCAAAATTTTTGAGTCATCGCTCATCTGCAATCGTGCCCGAAGTGATTTTAAATCTTTTAAATCCCATGCTCTGTTCATTCTTTGTTTTCCCATGAAAATTATTTGATTTTTATTATTAATCTTCCTTATGGTCGTCGATCGTGCGTTGGCTCGGTTTAATTTATATTTTCTCTATCTATAGAGAAACGAATCGAACTAGGGAAAAAAATGTAGGTTTTTCCCTTCAATTTTCCATTTTTACTTGAGTCCAACTACAAGTGATGGGCATTTCTTCCCTGTCAAATTTGGTGCTCCATCATTCAAGCATATGTGGACAATTCTCATTGGATGCGGCAGACGGATCCTTTGTTAGACTTTATACTTTATGTTCTCTTTTGGAAAAAAAGTATCATTTTGGCCCTCGACTTTGAATGGATTTTGATTGGATGATTGGGAAAATGGAGCGAGACCTTTTGGGAAAAAGTATAAAGTTATCTCTACCGCTCGAAAGACCCTAATTGGTCACTTTTTGGTGGAAGGCGGAAAGGAAAGATATTTTTGTGCTTTGATGCAGTTTAGAATGAAAAAAGAGTAAAAATATAAATCACAACTCAAGCCAATCATATGAGGCCACGTGTTAGGTTCGTTGAAAATTCGGTGATGGGAAGTGGGTTAGCAGAGCCTCTTGAATTCTTCATTCTTTTTTTTGGCGAGAAAGAGTTAAGTGATAAAATTGAAGTGCTTTCCCCCTGTTGACTAGTTGTCAGCGCTCCCCATGGGATTCGTGACATGGACTAACCACCTCCCATGTATTCATTAACTTTGGCGATTGTATCGGAGACTAACACTCATGGGTTTTGGTCTAACGAAAATCGTGATCCCAACAAATGGTATCAGAGCGAGGGGTCACGGGTTCGAATCCCCTCAAGTAACGCTGAGGGGGGGTTTGTTGGCTAGTTGTCAATGCTCCCATGGGATTCATGACATGGAATAACCACCTCTCATGTATTCATTAACTCTGGCAATTGTATCGAGACTAACACTCATGGGTTTTGGTCTAATGAAAATCGTGATCCCAACACCCGCAGCTACTCAAGTGAAGCCATGTGTCATATAGTTAAAAATTCAACAATGGGGAACTGGGTCATCAGAGTAGTTTAAAGTTTTGTTCCTTTTTTTCCGAAGAAGGATTAAAGGTTCCAAATGGATTTCATTTCCCCACCACTCAAATCACACCACATGTCTACTCAGGTGTTTAAAATTCAAAGCGGGCTAGTAAAGGACTTTGAGTTTTTGAACCTTTTTGGTTCAATGGGGTTAATGTTTCAAAGTGAGCCTCACCTCCGCAGCCATTCATATTTGGCCACGTGTCAAGTCACTCAATTGAAAATTCAATGACTGGGAAGCGGGATTGCGGAGAATTTTATGTTTTTGAACCTTTTTGCAGAACAAGTTAAATTGTTGTAAAGATATCCACGCTCACGTCTCCAATAAAATTATGTCACGTGTTTGCGTTGAAAATTCAAATTGGCCCAGCAGATGCAAATGTATAAAATTGCCAAATCTCCATAAAAGTTGTAAAATTCAAAGGGCTTGTCTGCGCCCACTCCAATAATTTCTTGCCACGTGAATGACTTAGATTCAAAGGTTTAAAAGCAATATCGACGGTCCATATTTAAACCTGTGAAGAATGTAACGGTTACAATATCAAACTCTGGTTTTTTCTTCCATTTTCGTTTCTTTACAAATTGGGAATTTGAAATGATGTGAAGGATTTGGATAATTTGTAACCAATTATTTCTATGATTGGGTTAATTTGTAACTATTTTCTGCAGGTTATTTGATGGTTTTTCAAATCCATTGTACGAATTGGAATTATGATACAAAGGAACTATAATTTTTAACAGAAAGAACTTAATACAAGGGTTTTCCCTTTCTTCCTCTGCTTATCTCTCCTTCCTGGTTTGATTCATGAATCATTCAATCTTTGCATGCTTGAAACTTTGTGTTCTGGTAAATGAAATATCGAGAACTTTGTTTCTGCGGGATTGTGTCTAATGTAAAAGTGAATGGTTCTATTTTGGACTTCATTTTTTCTCAATACATATTAGGGTTTTCTCTAATATCTCTTTTCCCTGAAAGTATTGCATTCTTCTTCCTCCCTCATCTCCTCAATTCTTCTATCCCCATATGTTGATAACTCTCATGGCATAATACTCTTTTCAAGATATCAGAAGATCACATTATGATGAACTCTATATATTTGTACATAATTTTTTGTTGCTTTCAATAAGGGAACCTCTCCCATTATAAAGGAGGGATTTTACCGTCCCCTGACTATGGTTTGATTCAAAGTGTAAATATGAAACCCAACATTTTTTGGTAACTCCACTCGGGATTCATTTTAGTAGATTTCATTTCTGAAAAGAACAACAATTTGATCATTTTCTTGATCGGCGACTCCAAGATACACTCGGGGTAGAAGAGCCCTTGGGATTGAAGATTCCCAATTTAAACTGCTAGATCAACAAGGTTTTCAACTTCCTCCAACAATAAGAAACACAAGAGCTCGTTCTGGAATTAAACCTCCTACCGAAGACAGATCTTCTGGGAGTGATATTTATCAATATCAGCTTAGCCCTAATCTTCATCCTATTTCTTGTTGGTGTTTTAGTTCCACTTCAAACCATCTTTCCAAGAATAATGGAAGTACGTTTTCCATGGGGTGAACAATTTGGGCCTCTTGCCCTCCCTCAACCTTTGCATGAGTTACCTAGGGGTAATAGAAATAACTTTCCCAAGTTCAAAGGTGATGGAAAGGTGCACCCTGATGAGAACATTGCAGCCTTCATAGTTGCATGTGGATTCCTAGGGGTGGAACATGAAGATGTATCTATTAGGTTTTTTGTGGAGAATTTGTAAGACAATGCTGCAGACTGGTTTTACCATCTTCCTGCTAGGACCATCACTAATTGGAATACCATAAGAATTGGATTTGAGAACCATTTCAAACCTGTAGAGGATGTGCATGCTTTGCTAGCCCATATTTCTCAAATCAAGAAGGAATCACATGAGCCAATGAGAGAATTTGTGGCCAAGTTCAACAAGATGATTAACAAGATTCCATAGGCTACTCGTCTAATTGATGAAATTAAAAATGCTTCTTCTTGAATGCTCAATTTACTAAAGTGATATATTCCCTAAGGAGAGCCAATCTTACAACTTTGGATGTTGATCAAAGATTGGTTTTGTTGTTGAAGATGACTTAATCATGTGTGGTAAATTAAAGAGAGATTATTTAAAATCCAAAGCATCACCTTCTTCTTCTTCCTCTTCTTCTAGAGCTATTACAGACCAGTTGGTACAAAAGCTTACAAATGACCTTATTTCCCTTAAGAAGTAATTAGCTCAACATGCTCCATATCAAGATGTACCAAGGAATAAATTTCATCCTAAGAACAAATTTCCTTCTTCTCAAACCAGATTGGCCATTGAAGGTCCACCTATTAAGGTCCCACTCAATGTAACCTATGAAGTTGAAGATCCTGAGGATGAAGAGGCTAATGAATACTATGCAGAAGAAGATGGTGATGAAGATTTGGAAGACCCTGATGACCTAGAGTGTAGTTCCTCACCACTGAAGGCATAAATGATGATGATGAGTATGATGAATTAGTTACAGACATGAATAGTGATTCATATGCTATTATAACTTTAGAGAAAACCAACGAGAAAAGAGAAGGTAGTGCAACCTATAAATAAATAAAAGGATTATTCCATAAACATTCTTGTTGTTGCAAGAAGAGGATCTCCCATTCCTACTACCTCTGCACAAAAGGTGAGTTCTGCTAATCCCTCTCCATCTACTTCTCTTCTAAATCTTCTATTCCTTCAATTCCTAATAATGATAAACCTAAATCTCATATGTCTTGTTGTTCGCAAGTTCTTGCTAGTGATGCCCCATCCACATTTAGATCTTTTGACATTATTGACCACCTAAAAAAGAAAAAGATTCAGATTTCGAGAAATTTGAGTTTTATCGAGACTCCATCCAAAAGCATTTGCCAAGATGTTTAAATTTTCCAGTCTGAATCAAAACCCCATCACCTACTTCTAAAGGTCTCTTGCCCACTCCTTCTTCCTCACCCTAATCGGAGCCTTGTGGCTGAAGTCACTTCACCCCATGAAAAAATCAAACCTTTCTATGTGACTCTCCTCATAGTCGGCCACAAACTTAGTAATTGTGTCATTGACTCTAGTGCATCGATAATGTAACACCGCCAAAGTGGCTCATGCTTTGGGCCTAACCTAACCCACACCTATGGCTCTTTCTATTCTATGGAGAGTAGAGAAGTGCCTTTGGATGGGAGAATCAAGGATGCACAAGTGGCTTTTACTACTTTACCAGAGAAGAAAGTTTTGTCCACCATCTTGGTTCTTTGACATTCCATCTTCATATGGCATCTTGTTGAGTAGGAAATTTTTCTTAAATGTGGGAGGTGAAATCCATAAGGATTGGTGATCCGTAAACTTCTACTTTAGAACTCTACGAATTACATAAATTTTTTACGGTTCTAATTTCAACTTTCGAAAATGATAGTTTGCTTGAAATAATAGAGCTTCATGAGTGATTATCTAGTGCTATAGAAAGGAAATTGCAAAGTAGGAAATAATACAAAACTTCAAACACCAACAATTTTATTATGGAAACCTCCAATGGAGGAAAACCAGTCGGGAAGGGAAATATCTCTTTCTTCCCACTTTTATTGGTCTGATATAGAAAAATTACAGATTACAATAAGTATGAAGTGAAGAAACAGTGTCCACCTTCTCTCCAGGTTACTTACTTGCTTGCTCTGTTTCTACACCTTGCTCCTATAATTACATTCCAGCACTGAAGATCTTGCTCACTGCTCTCATTAAATCTTTGCTTCTCGATCTCTCTAGATCTTTCAATGTTGTTCTCTTGCTCCTTTCATGCTTTTATAGGCCTTCCCAAGTCCTCCCATGCACTGGAGGATGTGAAGGGGCATGGAAGGGAAGAGACACGGATGGGCGCTTCAGAAACGCGTCCATTCGCATTCGAATTTAAGTCTCTATCGGAAAGTTACAGGGACCACCGCCTATGCATACTAGCAGTCCTATGACCACTTCCTGGATGGGCAAAGAGTTTCAAGACCACCGCCCAAGGGAAGAGGTTCGAAACCACCTTGCATGAGCGGCGGTTCTTTCTAGAACCTCTGTTTACCTCATTTTTAATCATTTTTCTCATTTCTTCTTCCTGGTGCTGATGCAACTGATGAAGTAGTGTGTTTTTCTAGATCCCTATGGATCATACCTCCCTTACTAAGAGGCTTTTGGTCCCACAAAATCTTAGTGGTGGAGTGGTAGAGGAATCAACTCCCTCTCGTGCTCCTTCGAGTACCACCGGGTCTGTCTTGGTGTCTTCTCTTGTCCAACCTACTAAGGTTCCTATGGATTTTTTTTGTTTCTTTAGTGCACGTCCTCCTCTCGAGCCACCCTAAGTAAAATATTATTTAGAAGGTAACTGTATCTCTCCTTCTTTTCCATGCATAGATGTCATTAATGGATGTGAGCTCTTGCAACTTGTTACCGCAGCATCTACATGAAGTGTGGCCTGAAGTTTTCTTTAACCCGCTCTAGAATGGAGAAGGTCTCACACTGAAGTGGTTTGGTCCTTTGTTTCTGGAGGTGGATTGGCCAAATCCTCTCCAAGTACGCTGCTGCTATAGTCACCATTGTTCCTTGTATCTCCTCTTCTTCTTGTTGTCCCATGGTCAGGTCCAATGAATCCGTAGGTAGATACGGTGACTGCATAGCGGAAGTTCAAATGAATAGTTCCTGTGGTGGCTTCTTCTACAACAACTGACAAGTACTATCTAGAATATCCATGCTCTCTAGTCCATTTTTCTTTTCTTTCAATGAAGTTAAACAAAACTGCTGATTTTTTTGACTAGGTCTTTGTGCTTGGTTGGCACTTACCATAGCCTTCTTTGACCTACTCTGGTGTGCTTAGATGTTGAAACTGACCCCGTCCTTGACCCATATGAATCGGGTCTCCCTCCTTGTGAACACAACATCCCTGATATACAAGTAAGGACTTCCGAATATAACATCAAATGCATCAAGTGGAATAATATTAGCTTCTAGTTCATCTATGCATTAGGTATTTATTCCAAACTAAAACTTACACTTCCTTGTAACTTGTATTTCTACACCCTTCTTCACCCATCCCAATGGTTATGGACATGGATGTGTGTAAGTATCTAAACCAAGTTGTTCTACAACCGCATCGAAATCAAATTGACCGAGAACTAGAATCTACTAAAGTGTTTACCTTAGTGTTCTTGATTGGGATTTTGATTTGAAATAACTTACTCATCTCTTCTTCATTTTTTTTTCCGTACATGTTAGTGGCTGTGCATCCCAACATTTCATTTACATCCAAATAATCCTCAATCTCCACCTCCCTTCTCGTCTTCACGGTGGTCATGGAATTCTTAGAGTCCTTGGTCAATTGCTGGGTGTAATTCGGATGCGACTTCAACATGTGGTATCGAGATGTCCATTTATATCACAATTTTCACATAACTTCTTGGGATCTTTACAAATATGCAAAGCAGTAATGGTATATTTACCTTTCCATTTATCTTTGCTACCTATCTTCAACTATTCTTTGTCCTATTGTTCTCGTTGACTAGTCTCCCTTTCGCTCTATTTCTCCTTGCTTCTTTTCGTCATCAATGTAGTATGCTTGTATACAAGCTTCATTGAGGTCCTTGGGTTTCATGGAGATTACCTTCCTCCGAAGGTGAGTGTGAAGTCCTCCTAAATATTTGGTCAAAATGTCCTCATCCTCTAAGTCCATATTAAGCAACATGGCTTGTCTCCAAAATTCCGTAGTGTAGTCTTGCACGCTTTGACTACCGCCGCCAAAGTAACGCCACTTAATCATCATGTCAGTATTATGGCCAATTGGATAGAAATTAGCTCTAATTAATTCTTTGAAACCCTTCCAAGTACTGAAAATAGGATGTTTCTTCTTTTCACAAGTGGCTAGATGGGTTTCCCACCAAACCAAAGCATGACCTTCCATTTTGAGACATGTAAAGGTGATCCTTTGTGCCTCAGTGACATTATGCACACTAAAATAGACTTCTAATTGTTTTAGCCATTTATCCAGTAATTCTGCATCTACTTGTCCTTCAAAATTCTTAATTTCCACTTTTGTTTCAACTTTAAAAGGTGTATGTGCATATTTTACCTTCTCACTTACAATTGGTGTCTCTTCATGGTCTTCCCACTTTTCCTCTTTGTGGCTCTCTTCGATACCAATTTTTTTGCTGCCGGTTCTCGAATCACCGAGTCCATGGAATCTTGCTTAACCGAAGTTATCTTTTGCATATCTAAAAGCTCTTCTTGTTTCTCGTGCAATCTATCCATCATGGTCTCTAGCATCTCAACTCTACAAACAAGGTTCTCTTCCTCCATTTGAGCTCAAATTCTTGGTTCCACTTCTTTGTAGAAATATCTAGCTCACAAGGTAAAACTTCTTCAAATTTTGACCTTTTCATTGTCATACAAAACATAGAAAATATTTGAATACCACAATCCTTGATATTTAATCAGTTCCGATACAAAATGATCTCAGTAAAATTCTACTTTGGAACTCTACGAATTACATAAATTTTACTGTTCTACTTTCAACTTTGGAAAATGATAGTTTTCTTTAAATAATAAAGCTTCATGAATTATTATCTAGTGCTATAGAAAGGAAATTAAAGATTAGGAAATAATACAAAACTTCAAACACCAACAATTTTATCCTCGAAACCTCAATGGAGGAAAACCGGTCGGGAAGGAAAAAGCTCTTTCTTCCCACTTTTATTGGTCTGATATAGAAAAATTATAGATTACAATAAGTATGAAGTGAAGCAACAGTGTCCACCTTCTCTCGAATTACTTGCTTGCTCTATTTCTACACCTTCCTCCTACAATTACATTCCAGCACTGAATATCTTGCTCACTACTCTCATTAACTCTTTACTTCTCGATCTCTTTGGATCTCTGAATGTTGATCTCTTGCTCCTTTCATGCTTTTATAGGCCTTCTCAAGTCCTCCCATGCACTAGAGGATGTGAAGGGGCATGGAAGGGAAGAGACACTAGATGGAGCTTCAGAATCATGTCCATTCACATTTGAATTTAAGTCTCTGTCTAGAAAGTTCTAGGACCGCCGCCCTATGTAGACCGGTGGTCCTAGGACCACCACCTTGGCTAGGTGGCGTTTTAGGACCACCGTCCTAAAGGGATCTGGTTTTGAAACCGCCGCTCTGCAGAGAGTGGCGGTTCTTTCCAGAACCTCCATTTTACCTCATTTTTCTCATTTCTTCTTCCTGGTGCTGATGCAACTTATGAAGTAGTATGTTTTTCTGGATCCCTATGGATCAATTGGTCACATGATTTGATCCCTGTTGATGGAAATATCAAGAAGTTTCTTCTTGAGAAACAAAATGAATATATTGTGCAAAATACAAATGATCCAAAAGCAAAAATTCTTTATGAAGACATTGGGCATGGGAACTACATGATCATGTCACAAGATGAGGCAAGTCTATCAAAAGGAGTGTTGCCTGATCTTAATGGTGTTTGGTCCTTGGAATTTGATGGCGACTTCTCCTCACCAGTTCTGTTTGGACTGGTGTGGTCCTGATCTCTCCTAAGGGTAAGATCCATCCTTTCTCTTTCAAGCTTCAGTTTGAAAATACCAATAATACTATTGAGTATGAGGCCCTCATCCTTGGGTTGAGCATGGCGAAAGAGTTGGGGTGAAGAACCTTCTTGCTCTTGGAGATGCAGAGCTAATAGTGAAGCAAGTCAGAGATCTTTATCAAGTAAAAAATAGAAGGTTGAAGCACTATAGGAATCTGGTCTGGGATTCTATTGAGTTCCTTGATGCCTTTTCCATTGAAGTTATGCCAAGGGAGAAGAACACTAGAGTTGATTCTCTAGCTGTTTTCGGGTCCTTGTTGATACCTCATCCTAAATTCTCTTAAGAAAAATTCACTATTGAGATGATCCATAGACCCAGTGTGCTTGATAATGTAAATAATTGGTAGGTACTTAATGATGACCATCATTTGCTTTCGTTCTTGGATCTTAGAGAAAATTTTGATCAACTATACTTTGAAGGAAGTACTAATCTGCCTAGAGAATGTGTATCATCTAATGAGGAAGGTGTCAAGGAGGAGATGGATCAAGATGGTTGCATTACGCTGAAAGGAAACAAAATCCCTAAGGGTTTGGTAAGTCTAGAGGAGGTCTTTGATAAGCATGATGGATATGTAAAGTCTAAAACTTCCAAGGGAGCTCCGCAATCTGCTGAGATTGAGAAATTGAATATTGGAAGCCTAGATAACCCAAAAATGGTTAACATTGGAAAGTTCTATACTCAGCAGGAGTAGAAGAAGGTGGTAAATCTCTTGAAGAGGTATGTTGACATCCTTTCCTATTCTTATGATGATCTAAAAACAAAGGAAGTACAATCCAAAGATAGCTAATACAATTTTCCAAAAAATACAAAAGTTGTTGAAGGCCAGGATCATCTTTCCCATTCACCATTCAACATGGATTGCTAATATTATACCTTTTAGGAATAAAAATGGTGAAATTCAGATCTATGTTGATTTCAAAAATCTAAATCAGGCTTCTTTGAAGGATAACTACCCCCTCCCCATGATGGACCAGGTGTTGCAAGTTGTCATAGCCTAAAAAATGCTATCCATGTTGGATGGATTCTCGGGGTATAATCAAGTAGAGGTGAATACTACAGATTAGCAAAAGACTGCCTTTACCACCCCTTAGGGTACATTTTCCTAGAAGAGGATGTCCTTTGGTCTCATCAATGCTGGTCCTACTTTTTAGAGGGCCATGGACTTGGCTTTTGGCATTTTGAAGGGAAAGTGCATTGTTGTGTACTTCGATGATTTTACTGTGTTTTCCAAAACCAGGGAAGATCACTTCCAACACCTAGAAATAGTCCTATAAAAGTATAGAGAACATGAAGTCTCTTTGAAACCAAATAAGTTAGTTTTTGTGTCACTACAAGAAATATTTTGGGACACATTGTTTCAAAATATGGGATTAAAGATTGATCCAGAGAGGTTCAGGCCATTCAGTAAATCCCTCTTCCCACAAGTAAGAAAGGTGTCCATTATTTCTTTGGCAAGATCAACTTCTTAAGAAGATTCATACCTGATTTTGTAGAGCTTACTATGAACATTGCTCATATGATGAAGGGGAAACAAACATTTGGTTGGTCTCCTGAAGGAAAGGAAGCATTTGAGGATATTAAAAAAGCTATTGTAAAGAATCTTGTCTTGGCGTGCCCTTATTTTAGTAGAGATTTCATTATCTACTGCTATGCCACTGAGAATACCCTAGTTATTGTGTTAACTCAAAAGAATGCTGAAGATCATGAACTCCCAATTGCATTCATGAGTTATGTTTTGAAATCCATGAGTTAAAGTACACCATGATGGAGAAGCATGCATTTGCAGTTGTCAAAGTTGTCAAATAGTTTAGGTTTTACATTCTAAACTCTCATTCTATCATGCTTGTGCTTGATACAACAATCAAATTCATTCTTACACAGTAAGAATTTGGAACAAAGAGGGGTATGTTATCCTACAAACCGATAAGGGAAATTTGAAGGTAGCTATACCAAAAAATTCTGTTTTGGCCCGTAAGGAAGTTTGATAATGTTCGAAATGGCCCAAAACTCCCTTTCAAAAAATCAGGTTACTTTAGTTATTAGCCAATTTTGGCTAATCCTTGATGTAAAAATTTGGGTGTCAACATGACCTGGACGCGCCCTTTACAACTCGACACACCCATCATCAAGTCGACACTCCCAAATCTGCATCCTTTGGCGCTGAAATTATCATGTCGACATACCAAGATCTGCGCCCTTTGGTGATAATATTTTCCTTGCAACATCTCTCAAAGTTGCTCCCCCTTTTATCCTTTTGCGTTGAGATTGTTATGTCAACATTCAAAAATGCAGCAAGTGCATTTTCCCTCTGTTGACACTCTCGAAATTGTGCCAAAGGAGGTTGGTGAGTTCATAAATGCCAATTTTTCTATAAATATTTGCTCGACACCTGTCATTTTCACGAAATGAAAATTGTGAAAAGTTTTTCATCGTGTGTGTCAGCCATCCTGTCAACCCTCATGTGCCGTTTCAAGCTTGTGGACCCCATGTCATTCTTCATCTTCTATAAAATTCGGGTAAGTGGTTCTCCCCAGCTTGTTGTTTTTGTCTTGTTTTTGGTAAGTATTATGGTGTAAAAGGATTAAAATATAATAAAACACATTCACAATCTCCAACCCAGTGAGGCTCCTTTTCTTCTCATTTCGGATATATGCAATCTGGAAGGCCCCCGCCTCGAAGAAACCAAAAAACCCATCATCTCTGCTTGATTCCTTGTTATAACCCTCTCCTCCTTGCCATTTGAAAAATCCAAAAGAGAAGAGGAAGTGAAGAGGTCAGATATTTGAAAAAGTTATCAAACTAGTAAAACCATTTGGTGCTGAAATTATCATGTTGACATCACCAAAGTTACACTTGGTCACTATATACCCATGTAACACAAGCTTCTTCCATGCACAACTAAAAGAACACTTAGATATTTTTTTGAGGCACAGGTGCAATTTCCACAACACCAACATAGCATGTTGTGTGTTTTAGACCCACACCATGTGATTTACCCTTCGGCGTACTTGATTTTCCTTGCAACCAATTCAAAAGTTGCACCTTGGCACACTCTAAACTCATGTAACACAAACATTTTATACACCACCTAAGCATATTTTCCTAAGGCATGGGTGCAACTTCTTAACATCAACATAACATGTTGTATGTTGCTAACCCACGCTATGCACCTTATCCTTTGGCTCAATAGCTATATGTTGACACCGGAAAAATACGCCAAGCCATAAAGATATCCTCTGACACACCTTGTGAGCTTGTGCCTTGCACCCTATGGATTAAAATTGTTCGTTCCTCCTTCTACAAGCTAAAATTATCTATTTTCTCACACATTCGAAGGTGTTCTCGCTATTCTACAAGCCTCCATTATGAATAACATGACGAGCTTGATATGGATCTTCTATGTTGCACCTCCTTGATACTTCTTTTAGAACAACAACATCCATCCTTGAGCTCACATATGTCTTCATCAAGAAAGAAACCAATTAAAGCTAAAGCTAAAGCTAAGCAGTCAAAGCAAGAGATGAAGTAAAAATACCATAAAGTCAGAATGCCCGACTCATATGCCGAGTGCAGCCTTGACATCAGAGACTCTGAGTTAGGTCATATTGACATGGATGATTTTTGGGCAAGGACCACAAAGGTGAGCAACGGTCCATCGATGAAACTAGTAGGCAGCAGATTGCACTTTACAGCTGAGCTTCCGGTGAGCACCATAAATAATGAGTTCATCATGCTAGTTTCTCAATGCTATAACAAGGGCATAAGATGTTTCAAAGATAAAAAGCGTAAGGTAATCATCAGACCTCACAACTCATCACTTTGAGATGATCCTAGGCATTCCTCATCACAAGCCAAGTATGTGGAAATAAGCCTTGAAGACTGCAAGAAGACCTGGGATGATAATGAGGATAAATGCATGCAGATGATGAATGAACTTTATCTAAAGAACAAGAATTCGGTGAGCAGATGGCCACAAACCATCCACCGTAGTGACTTCAATGAAGAGTTAAGTGATACAACCACCTTCTTAAATAGATTATTTGGGCTCCCTAATGCCCATTATTTCCATAAATGGATGTTGATGTACTTAGAGAACATGAGAAAGAATGCATCGATCAGCGATTTGGCGGTGAAATCATAAGTGACACTATCTCATAGCAGCTCCAACAAGTTCTAACAACTAAGAAGTTCTACATTAATTCCTATGTTGTGTACGTTGCTGCATCAGAAAGAGATTTCACAGGTTAAGCGGGAGTGGGCTATGGCCCCAAGTCAAGATATATGAGTTCTACCCAGGCTAAGGCTCGAGGCCAAAGCATCTCCCAATTCTCAAAAATTAGTGATGCCTTCTTCTATGAGGTAATCTACTTGTTGAGACAAAACATGAGACATGGTCGAGACCAGCCCGAGTGTGATCGATGCTACAAAATTTTTGGAACATTTTTCACACAATTCCCCACATTCACATAGCTCAAGTGTGAATTTTGAGGAGAACAAATGAAGCTGCCAAGGTTTGCAGGAGGACTGAAGCTGGTCCTCCTGAGGAATGTCAAGCGATTAATCACATACCATGAAAAGTGCATGAAGAGAAAGAAAGGAGGAACTCCATTCCCCTTGCTGATTGGACGATACACCTGCCCCACACTTTCCAAAGCACGAGAGATGTACACTTAGCTAGAAAACTGAACTTAAATCACAACTTCCCAACAAGACCAACCTTTGATCTGCCGAGTTACCTCCTAAAGGAAAAAAATGATCACAACCATGTTCCCGAGATCAAGGACATTTGGATCAACCGACCCATAAGGTAGACATCAAATGAAAGGATCACTCCTAGTGGCTCCTGGAAGAGATCATCCACTATGGCATTGCCATCATCCCAAAGGAATTCTAAGAGACTGATCAAGAAATTGATTAGGTTTACCTTGACACAGATGGGGATGACTGGCCATTCAAAGAGATCGATAGAGCCAAGGCACTGAAGACCATTCAGGAAATGGTTAAACCCACATTGTAGTGCACCGAGAATTGGTGCAAACAGAATGGCCTGTCATACCTCGAGTTGATTTCACTACTTCTCCTTCGGAAGTGCACCTCCAAGGCCAGATTTTGTGCTGAAAGGCAAAGGAAAGGACCATGTGGGAGAATCAAGAAGATAACAAGAGAAAACTATTGAAATCCCTCCTCATACTTTTGAGGAGCAAGTGGTCAACCTGGTATCTCGGGAGATAAAGAAATAGCATATGCTTGCAGATACATCCACCGAGGATGTCATCACAACTAAAACTACTAAGGTACCCAAAGTGTTACATCTTCCTCTCCTCCTCCTCCTCTGTCATTTAAGCATCTATTCCTATGGATGTGTGTTCTCCTCTGCCATCCTCCATTCCAACTCCCACCTCTTCCATAATCTTCTCTCTCACGGATCTATCACCTAATATTCCTTCAATACAACTACGAGACCCCTCCCATTTCCATGTCCTTCTCTTCTCCATTAGTAACCAGTGCCCTTAAGCGTCGGTGTGTTGCACTCCATGTCAATGCCACCACCGAAAGTGTTTCAACATACTTCCACGAGGCCCCTTGGTTTATCCCCCTCTCACTCTCGTTTCTTCTTCTTCCTCCACTCCCACTCCCATAAGTCCCAGTTGGATTTCTAACCATCTCAAAGAACATAAGAGGAAAGCTCCCATTACGGCCATGGATTTCTCCGTCATTCCAAATAAGGGAAGAAATAAAAAAAAATTGATAGCTCAATTTTCTAAAGGCACTTCGGGAGAGAGGGTCATGGAGATAGCTTTCCTATATCCCACAATAAAAGGAAGATCTGTCTCCGTAGACTTCATGGCGACTCAAGTCACAATGGGGATGTCATCGAAATCCTGCAAGGGGAAGCCTTGTCTATTGTGGATGCTCTTTGTAAGAAGCTAAAAGAGGCAAAAGAGGAGAAAAAGAATACTCAAAGAACAAAACAAACATCTCCTCTAAGCATAAAAGAAAATGGGAAACACTCCTCCAGATTATTACCACCAAACCCATTCAAGTTCCCAATAAGAGAAAATAAATTAATATGTTAAGATTGGTGAACAAGGCATGGCAAGTATCATCTTAGATTGAGCGGATCCTCAGAGATGGTGAGGAAATAAATGGGAAGTTTACACGCTCTACCAAGATATAACTCGGCCAAATAAGGAGCTACAAGAAGTAGCAAGTTCCCTATCTCGAAGAGCTGGATAATGCCAAGTTGCAACATGAAACATTTCAAGCCATGGTCAACTACTCACTTGATGACCTTTTTAAAAGTCGGCATTATCAATCACCCATGTGCGCATAATAAGGATCTCACTAGATTAGATTAACGAGTTGATAAGATGGAATATATCCTGGAGAGAATCGATAAAATCAAGGATGAAGCCTTAGAAGCATGATACAGAATGAAGGAGACAAGATTAAGAAAATGGGTCCGAGAGATGCTCATTGAATTGTATAACTTGAGGGAAGCAAATGATACATTCTAGCATTTTAAAGCTACTCGTCTCTCAAGGTTTGGCACCAGAGGTTACTTTCGACCGAGAGTCAATCAAAAACCTCTTGGCGTACCATGACTTCATTGGATTTTTTATCGATGCTTGCGAGGGGTTCACCGAGTTACTTGACAAGCTCAAGAATGAGAAAGAAACCTGTGAAGTCATTCACGACCATTTTAAGGGTCCCGATCATGATCAAGTTCAGGAAATGATCGAAACTTCACGAGAATATCGAGCGCAGTGTCACATCAACTCTCGTTATAAAAAGAATGATACCTAGTTTGAGCAGAGAGATGATGAAGAATAGTTTCTTCTTTCTGGGATCCATTGATCATTTTTGTTAATTATTTAAAAGGTTTCGTTGACATACATGATGACATCATCCATGTTGCACCATGGGATGTTGCCATCCAAAAACTTACCCAATCAACTTTTGACTTCTTACATATTTTGTAAATATGTTGTAAGATATTTTGTAAAGTTGTTGGTTTTCTTTTTCTTATTTCCTCCTCTCCTTCTAAAAATACTAGAATACTTGTTGTATTCAAAGTGAACATTTTTGTATGAAAGGAGAAGTGAGAGAGAAACACTTTGTGTTTTCTTGTAATGAAGAAATATTAATACACATATTCAGACTTTGTGCTCCATATACATGTTATTTACATCAGATCTTTCTTAAGTTAGATCTATGTTTTTATTCTGTTAGATTCATTCCTACTATTGTCGTATGTTCATCAATATTGCTTTAATTATTAATGCAAGTAAGTTTGGATTTGTTTACTACGAGCCCAAAGCATAAACCTTCCGACCTTTACGTCTTGGAATTCATTTCTTTTCTTCCTTCGATCTACCTTCCTCCATTTCTTCCCTCCTACCTTCTGTTCATAGTTGGAACTAGCTCTCCGAGATGAGATCCCAAACCCCCGAAGTTAGAATAGTGTAGATTTGTACAGATTCTTGCTTGATAAATTAGCAAGAAACCTAGTTTCGATTTGTTGTCTTAAAGAGGCCCTACACATTGTTGGCATGTTTCCCCATGACCCGCCTAATCGATATATTTTCAGACCATCAATTTTTGGTGACTCCACTAGGGATCGAACTAAGAAAATAACTAAAAAGCTGTAAAAATCACTACAGATTATAAATTTTAACCCTTTGCTAAAAATCAATTTTTTTGCAAAAGTGATCGAAACTTAAAATTTCCTTAAGAAGATCCATAGATCTGGACCGGATAAAAGCTTTTAGTTCGTTGAGTTTTTACAAAAACTTGTATATTTAGAGTAGATTTGAGATTCTAACATTTTATGTTATTTTCAAAACCTTGCAAAGTTCAGTCAAAGATCCAAAAATCAGCCTACGGAATTGACGCACTATTTATCCTTATTAATCTGTCTTAGAAAACCATGCAATCGCTTGTTATTAAAAAAGGGTAAAATTAAATACTTGAAAAATTACATACTGCCGATTTTTGCCAAAAAAATCATAAAATCAGCAAGTACAAACAAAAATATTGTAGTAAATCTACTCCTAATTTATGCGAGATCAAAAGTGAAAATAATCAAGATGTCGGTGAACCTACTTAGTGAATCTACTATTAGGTATATGGAATTCAAAGAAGAGGAATCGATGAAGAAGAGGGTACCCAAGGATATGCGAGTAGAAAATCATACGTAGTTTTCACTTGCTCGTAAGGAAAAGACACAGAGGTTTCGCTTTAAAAACAAAAGGAAAAGGTCGTGGTAACTCCTCCTCCAATGATCATTAAAAAGGTAATCCCCTTCCTACTCAACCTCCTATTAAACCTTTTGTAAAGAAATATTTTCCTCCCATTGCTCCTCCAATTCATCCTTCCCCAATCCTCCTCTACAAATGTAAAATGAAGGACTCATTCCTTTGCTAGCACAACCCTTGGTTGCATTTGATATAATTGATCACGCTAAAAAGACCAAGATTCAGATGTTTGAAGCCGAGTACCTTCATTCCAACCCAAAGAAACTTATAAGATTAACAAAGTATATCCAAATCCAATTTTTCATCCCTCCTCCCAATTCCCCAAAATGAATTCTTCCCATTACTCCCATGTCTCATGTAAACGTTTCCTCAACTTCCGCATCAGAAAAATTTAACATTTTACCTATCTCTCCTAATCAATGGTCACAAACTAAGTAATCCTGTATAATTGATTATGGAGCTTCTGATAATGTTATGCCCAAAAAGGTCACCCATGCTTTGGGCGTCATGCTTATTAAACCTTTTGGTAGATGCTACTCCATGGAAACCAAGTAGGTACCATTGATCGGTCGATCAAGGATGAATAGTTTGCATTCACGGAATTTCCTGAGAAAAGGGTAAAAATGATTATTCTCATAGCTGATATTCCAGAAGCATATGGGATATTGCTAGGGAGGAGCTTTTGCAAATAATTTGGTAGGGAAATTCATATAGACTGGTCTAAAGCCATGATTCTTGTCAAAGGGGTGATGCAGACATTGGAACAAGAATCACAAAAGAAATATCTATTCACTCAACTCGATGAGCCTAAGGCTCAGATTCTTTTCGAATCATCTGATATGGGAAACTATTTCTTGTCCACTGAATCAGATAGGATGAACGTTCCCGTTCAAGAAGAGGATCTCAACAAAGTATGGACATTATAGTTTGATGGAAGTTTCATGACAAGTGGATGTGGTGTTGGGGTTGTTCTAATATCTCCCAAAGAGGAGACTTTCCCTTTTTCTTTCAAATTACAATTCTTCAATACGAATAACACTGCTGAGCATGAATCCTTATTACTTGGCATACAAGCTACAAAAGAGAAAGGAATCAAGAATTTGAGAGTGTAAGGTGATGCTGAACTAATTGTCAATCAGGTAAAATGGATATACCAAGTAAAGAATGACCGGCTCAGGGAACTACCACAATTCCGTATGGGATAACATCGAAGAGTTTGACGCTTTCTCAATCAAAGTAGTCCTGCTATCCCCGAATGACATGGTCGATTCATTGGACATCTTAGCCTCTCTCATGCTCCTCAACCCGGGGTTAAAATGGATACATATACCATTGAAGTGGTTTTTCACCCAAGTGTGCCCGGATAATTCACAAAGACTTTGCAAGTGTTTAATGATGACAACCAACTTATTACTTTTTTGGAGAAAGTGACAATTTCAAAGAGCTTCATTTTGATCGAACAACTTTTGCGTGTCATGAGTCTCTTACCGGTAAAGCACATGAATCTGAAAAAGATACAAAGTGATACGACTCAAAGGAAATAAGATTCCGAAAGGTTTGGTTTCCTTAGAACAATTATTTGATAATCATGACCATTTTTTCAAGAAAAGTGACAAGATGATCTCTTGCTTTTCTTAAGCCGAATCTATCAATGGCATCATGCGAAACATCCTCGCTCCATGAATATCGTGAAGTGTTGTGCGCTCGAGGAAAATTAAAAATTCTTTAAGTTTCTAAAAAGTACATGGATGTGTTGGCATGGTCTTATGCCGATCTGAAGTCATTCAAGCCAAAGGACATTCAAAGCATGACATTCCACTCAAGTAAAATGTCAAGCCTTTCCATCAAAAGCAAAGGCATTATAACCCCAAAATCTCGGGTACCATCCGGGCTGAAAGTCGAGAGAAGATGTTGGATGCAAGAATTGTTTTTCTAATTCATCATAGTACATGGGTTGTAAATATTGTTCTGTGCGCAGGAAGAATGGTGAGATACGCATATGCGTGGAATTTCATAATTTGAACCAGTCACCCTTAAAAGATAACTATCCACTGCCAATAATGGATCAAGTGTTGCAGGTAGTAACCGGTTCGTAAATGTTGTCTATGTTTGACGGTTTTTCAAGTTACAATCAAATTCAAGTTACGCCTGAAGATTAGTTCAAAATAGCATTCACGACCCCTTGGGGTACCTTCACCTACAACAAAATGTCGTTCGGTTTGATCAACACCGATGCCACCTTCCAGTGAGCAATGGACTTGGCATTCAAAGGTATGATGGGAAAAGTCATCGTATTTTATCTAGATGAATTGACTGTGTTCTCCAAAAAATGAAGTGATCACGGCGATCGCTTGGAAGAAGTCTTGGTCATAAGCCGAGAGCACGGGGTTTTGCTAAATCCCAAGAAGTCAGTTTTTGCGGTCACTAAAGGAAAGCTGCTAGGACATGTCATCAACAGATAAGGAACTAAGATAGATGTCGAAAGGGTCAAGGCTATTTAGAGTCTTACCTTTCCTACAAGCAAGACTGGTGTTCACTCTTTCTTCAAAACATAAATTTTCTTAGATGCTTTGTTCTGATTTTTCTAAGAAGACTCATCATATATCTAATATGATGGAAGGGTCCCAAACATTATGATTGACTAAAGAAGGAAGGACATCATTTGAAGACATAAAAACCTCTTTCACTCACACACCTATTCTGGTGTGTCCTGACTTTAGCAAAGACTTCATCATGTATAGTTATGCGTCTATGCATACTGTATCAATTATCTTGATGTAAAAGAATTCGAGGACATTGAATCCTCGATTGCTTTCATGAGCTCTCCTCTCAAGCCTCATGGTGAATATGTCACAATTGGAAAAGCATGCCTTTGCCATGGTAAAAGTAGTCAAGAACTTCCATTACTATATTTTGAATTCTCATACAATAGTTACTGGTCCCCGACACGGCAAGCTTAAGTCTATCTTGACTCAACAGGAGTTAGGAATCTTATGAGGAAATTGGATCACAAAGGTCCAAGAATACGTTCTAGACATCAAACCAACCAAGTTGGTAAGAGGTAAGGGCACCTGTGTCACTAATGGCTGAAAATAAAGACTCATGGGTACCGAAGAGAAATCTGATCTCATTAATGGAGAAAAAAATAAATTGGAGAAAGAAGATTCTTTTCCATGGTTCTCTTTCACCTTGCCAATGACGAATGGTATTTGGACATCATGGTCTTTCTCACTACTATGGTAGTGCCCAACTCACTTAACCATAAAGGAAAAGTGAATGGTGAAGCTTAGAGTCGCAAGATATGTCATATGGGATGATGGATTGTACATGCGCTTTGAATTGACGACATTTTTCTATGGTGTGTTGACAAGCCACATCGTGTAAAATTGTTAGAAAGTTTTCATGATTCAGCCTACACTATTTGGTCACTTCTCCTCATCCGTGAAAGCACATAAGATCATTCAAGCTAGGTACTTATTGGCCAATGTTATTTCAAGATGTAGCCACTGGGTAGCAAAATGTGAACTTTTCTAATAGTTTGTTGGCAAACCAAAGCTAGTGTGTTTCCTCTCAAGCCCTTCATTATTGATGAACCATTAGGGTAATGGGGAATTTATTTCATTAGAGCACTCAACCCTCAATCAAGTGTTAGGAAGAGTTACATCCTAACAACAACCGATTACTTCATGAAATGGTTGGAGGTCATACCTATCAAACATGCCACTTCTCGACGTTGTTTCGAACTTCATCGAGGAGAATATTATTGTGAGATTTGGCATTCCACAAAAATCGCTGCTTGATAACGCTTCCAACTTCTCTTTATGGGAAGTAATTGGTTTTACGATGGATACAGGATAACCTTGGGTCATGCCTCTAATTATCATCCTCAAGGAAATGGTCGTAGAATCCAACAACAAGAACTCAGTAACTATCATACGAAGTTAGTTGATGAAAATCAGCGGTCCCGCATGTCACTGCCGTATTTCGATGATTTGTGGGTAGATTGTATCACTCCAAAGAGGTCTCTCGGCATGTCACCTTTCCAATTGTTATATGGAATTGATGTTGAAATCCCTATCTCCGTAGAACTTCTTGCTTTGTGCTTAGCTCGAGTAAATGAAGATGAAAATTTTCAGAATTCTCTTGAAAAGAGGATTATGTAACGACAAAACTTGAAGAAAATCAAGCAAAAGTGGTCAACAAGATCATAGAACATCAAAATCAAGTTAAGAGGTTATTCGACAAAAAAGCTAAGTAGAGAGATTTCCAATAGGAGATATTGTTCTTCTCGTGGGACAAATGAGGAGAACCAAAAGGTATGCATGGGAAGTTTGACTCTCTTTGGAGAGGTCCATAAAAATCAAACATCGCAATGGAGAGAATAGTTTCTATCTCTCATATCTAGATGGAACCGAGCTCCCGCTTCCCTATAGCGGGAAACACCTAAAGATCTTCAGGAAGTAGAGCTTGCTCTCTTCTTTGTATAGTTTTCTTTCATTGTGTGTTTGCTTTCTGTTGTTGTGTGTTCCCTTTCTTTTACTTTTTGTTCACCCTCCGGTCACCCTTATTTTTGACTCTCTGTAACCCAATGGATAGGCAAATTAAAATATGGGATTCTCTACCCTTAACTTTCAATCAAAGACAATCCCCTAGAAAGAGCTAACTATTATCCTACAAATCGACAAGGGCAATTTGGCAGTAACTATACCAAAAAAAAATAAATTTGGCCCCTAGGGAAGTTTGATAACGCTCAAAATGGCCCAAAACTCCCTTTCAAAAATTAGGTTGTTTCAGATTTAGCCATTTTTGCTTAATCCTTCAGTGCAAAATTTGGGTGTCAACATGACCTGCACCAGCGCCCTTTTACAACTCGGTATACCCATCATAATGTTGAGCACTCTAAATTTGCACCTTGGCACTAAAATTATCATGTCGACATACCAAAATCTGCACCTTTTGGCACTAAGATTTTCCTTGCAACATCTTCCAAAGTTGCGCCCTTTTATCCTTTGGCGCCTGAGATTGTTATGTCAACATCCCAAAATTTGCGCTAAGGCACATTTTCCTCGTGTCGAAACTCTCGAAATCAAGCTTGCGAAAGGAGGTTCTTGAGGTCATAAATGCCAATTTTTCTATAAATATGCACCTAACACTGGTCATTTTCACCAATTGAAAATTGGGAAAAGTATTTCCTCCGCATGTGTCAACCATCCTGTTAGACCTTGCATGTAATTTTTATACTTGTGGACCCCATGTCATTCTTCGTCTTTACAAAACTCGAGTAAGTGGTTCCTCCCCCGATTGTTGTTTTTATCTTGTTTGTGTTAAGTATTATGGTGTAAAAGGATTAAAATCTAATAGAAAACATTCATAATATCCAACCAAGCCGAGGCTCCTTTTCTTCCCTTCTAGATATACAAATCTTGAAGGCCCCTACCTCTAAAGAAACCAAAAACCCATCATTCTTTGCTTTCGCTTTACTATAACCCCTCTCCTCCTTTCCATTTGACATATCCAAAAGAGAAGAGGAAGTGAAGAGGTCAGATGTTTGTAAAAATCATCAAAATGCTAAAACCCTTTCGGGCACTAAAATTATCATATCGATTATCACAGTAAAGTTGGTGCACTTTATACCCACGTAGCACAACTTCCTCAGTGCATGTACTAAAAGAAACCTTAGAGATTTTTGTAAGGCACTATAAGGCGTAATTTCCACAACACCAACATAGCATGTTGTCAGTGTGTTTAGCACTCCAACGCCACACACTTTACCCTTCTGTGCACCGATTTTCCTTAACATGTTCCTCAAGTAGCACCTGGGCACACTCTAAACTCATGCAACACAAACATTTTCTCACCCAAACCTAAGCAGATTTTCCTAAGCGCGCAGTGTAACTTCCTTAACATCAACATAACACGTTATATGTTGCTAACCCATGCCATACACCTTATCCTTTAGGAGCCAATAGCTGCATGTCGACACCCGTAAAAATGTTCCAAGCCATAAAGAGCTCTGCATCCTACTATGAGCTCAGGCTTGTGTCCTATGCCTTAAAATTACTCGTTTTTCCTCTCGTAAGCTAAAATTAACTATTTTCTCCACACATTCAAAGGTGTCCTACAATTCTACAAGCTTCCATTATGATTAACATGATGGTTGACATGGATTTTCCGTCTTGTACTCTCCTCGATACTTCTTACGTAACAACAACATCCATCCTCGAGCTCACATATGTCTTCATCAAGAAAGAAACCAACTAAAGCTAAAGCTAAAGCTACACATGTCAGAGAAAGAGATGAAGCAAAAATACCGAGAAAGTCATAACGCCTTACTCATATGCCGAGTGTAGCCTTGACATAAGAGACTCGAGCTAGGTCATATTGACATGGATGATTTCTAGGCAAGGACCTACAAAGGTGAGCAACGGTCCATAGATGAAAAACTAGTAGGCAAATGGATTGCATTTCGATTGGGCTTTTCGGTGAATGCCATAAATAATGAGTTCATCATGCTGGTTTCACGATGCTATAACAAGGACACTAGATGTGTTGAAGATAAATAGCACAAGGTAATCATCAACCTCACAACTCATCACTTTGAGATGATCCTACGATTCCTCATCACAAAGGTAGTATGTGAAATAAGCCTTCAAGATGTGAAATGGGCATGGGATGATAATGAGGATAAATGCATGTAGATGATGAACGCATTTTTATCTAAAGAACAAGAATCCGTGATCGATGGCCACAAACAATCCACCGTAGTGACTTGATGAAGAGTTGAGTGATACAATCACCTTCTTAAATAGAGTATTTGGTCTCCCGATGCCCATTATTTCCATAAATGGATGCTTTGAGGTACTTAGAGAACATGAGCAACAATGCACCTAATCAACACTTCAGGGTGACATCATAAGTTTACACCATCTCATAGTAGCTCAACAAGTTCTAACAATCGAGAAGTTCTACATTAATTCCTATGTTGTGTACGCTGCACACATTAGAAAGAGATTTTTGAGGTTAACTCGGATTGGGGTATGGCCCCAAGTCAAGATATACGAAGTTCTACCCAAAGCTAAGGCTCGAGGCAAAGCATCTCCCAGCTTCTCCAAAGTTATTGATGCCTTCTTCTATGACATAATTTTTTCTATCGAGACCAAACATGAGACATGGTCGACTAGCTCGAGCGTGATCACTTCTACAAAGAAATGGGGAGCATTGTTCAAACAATTCCCCACATTCACATACCTCGAGTTGTGAATTTTGAGGAGAACAAAAGAAGTTGCCAAGGTTTCACGGGGCCGAAGTTGGTCCTCTTGGAACTTTTAAGGTGGTTAATCATGCACAATGAAAAGTACATGAAGAGAAAGAAAGGAGGAACTTCATTCCCCTTGCTGGCCTTGGATGATACACCTCCGCCCCACACTTGCAAAGCACGAGAGATGTATGTTGAGCTAGAACTAATGAACTTAAAGCACAACTTCCCAGCAAGGCTGACCTTTGACTACCGGAGTTACCTCCCAAAGGAAAAATTGATCCCATCCATGTTCCCAAGATCGAGGACATTTGGATCGACCTGACCCATGAGATAGACATCAGGTGAAAGGATCACTCCCAGACTGGCTCTGGAAGAGATCATCCATTATGGCATTGCCATCATCCCAAAGGAATTCCAAGAGACTGATCAAGAAATTGATCAGGTTTACCTTGACATAGATGTGGATGACTAGCCATTTGCGAGAGATCATGAGCTAAGGTGCCAAAGACCATTCAAGAAAGTGTTAAACCCACATTATAGCGTACTCAAGCATTGGTGCAACTGACCGAGAATGGCTTGACATACCTCGGACTTGATTTTACTACTTCTCCGTCGGGTAGTGCACCTCCAAGGCTGATTGTGTGCCGAAAGGCAAAGGAAAGGACCAATTGGGAGAATCAAGTTGAGAACAAGAGAAAACTATTGAAATCCCTCCTCATGCTTCTTAGGAGCAAGTGGTTAACCCGGTATCTCCAGAGATAAAGAAATAGTAGATGTTTCAACAAGATACATCCACCTAGGATGTTATCACAACTACAACTACCGAGGTACCTAGTGTTCCCTCTTCATCTCTCTTCCTCCTCCTCCTGTCATTCAAGCATCTAATCCTATGGATTTGTCTTCTCCTCTCCTTCCTCCTTCCATCTCTCCCACATCTTCCATCTTCTCCTCTCTCGCGAATTGTCACCCAATATTCCTTCAATCCAACTATAGATCCTTCCATTTCCATGTCCTTCTCTTCTCTATTAGTAACTCCAGTGCCCCTTAAGCATCGGTGTGTTGGACTCCATGTCAATGCCACCACTTGATTTCTTCAACATAATTCCTTGTGGCCCCCTCGCTTCTTCCCCCTCTCACCTCCTGTCTCTTCTTTCTTCCTCCACTCCCACTCCTATAAGTCCTAGTTGGATTTCACCATCCAGAGCCAACATAAGAGGAAAGTTTCTATTGCAGCTATGGATTTATCTCTGTCATTCCAAAGAATGGAACCAAGAAACAGAAAGTGATAGCTCACTTTTCTAAACCCACTTCGTGGAGAGAGGGTCATGGAGATAGCTTTCCAGATCCCAACAAGAAAAAGGAATATCTTTCTCCCATAGACATCATGATGACTCAAGTCATAATGGGGACCTCATCTGAAAGCCTACAAGGGGAAGCCTTATCTACTATGGATTCTCTCTCGCAAGAAGCTCCAAGAGGTAAAACAGAGAAAATAATACTCAAGAACAAACAAACATCTCCTCCAAGCATTGCAAAAATGGGCAACACTCCTCTAATTCTGCCAAACCCATTCAAGTTCTAGTCAAGAGAAAATGAATGAATATGTTAAGATTTGTGAACAAGGCATGGTAGTATCATCCACCAGAATAAACGGATCCTCATAGATGGTGAGGAAATAATTGGGAACTTTACACTTCTCTACCAAGATATAACTCAGGGCAAATAAGGAGCTATAAGAAGTAGCAAGTTTTTATCCAAGAGTGGATAACGCCAAGTTGCAACATGAAACATTTCAAGCCATGGTCAATCGTCACCGACGACCTTTACAATTTGGCATTATCAATCACCTGCGTGTGTGCATAATATTTCTCTCACTACATTAGATTATCGAGTTGAACAAATGGAATATACCCTAGAGAGAATCAATAAAATCAAGGATGAAGCCTTGGAAGCACGATAGAGCTTGGAGGAGACGATTAAGAAAATGGCTCTGGACATGCTCAATGAATCATATAACTTGAGTGAAGCAAATGATACATTCCAAGTGTTTCAAAGATATGTCTCTCTCGAGGTTTGGCACTAGAGGTTACTTTCGTAACAAGAGTCAATCAACAACCTCTTCGCCTACCACGACTTCATTGGCTTTTTTGATTAATGCTTACAAAGGGTTTGCCGAGTTACCCGACAAGCTCAAGAATGAGAAATAAACTGTGAAGTCATTCACAACCATTTTAAGAGTCATGATCATGATCAACTTTAGGAAATGATCAGCAAGTTTGCATAATATCGAGCACCATGTCACATCGACTCTCTTGATCAAAAGAAGAATACCCAGTTTGAGAAGAGAGATGATGAAGAATATTTTCTTCTTTCTAAGATCCATTGATCATTTTTGTTAAGTATTTACAAGGTTTTGTTGACATACACGATGACATTATCCATGTTGCACTATAGGATGTCGCCATCCAAAACTTTCCTAATTCAACTCGTTGACTTTTTAGATATTTTGTAAATATGTTGTAAGATATTTTGTAAAGTTGCTGGTTTGCTTTTGTCTTCTGTCCTCCTCTCCTTCTATAAATACTAGAATACTTGTTCTATTCAAGGTGAACATTTTCTCGTATGAAAGGAGAAGTGAGGAGAGAAATACTTTGTGTTTTCTTGTAATGTAAGAAATATTAATACACATATTCGACTTTGTGCTCCATATGCATGTTATTTACATAAGATATTTCTTAAGTTAGATCTATGTTTTATTATGTTAGATTCATTCCTACTATTTTCGTATGTTCATCAAGATTTCTTTAATTGTTTATGCAGGTAAGTTTGGCTCTGCTTACTACGAGCCCAAAGCATAAACCTTCTAACCTTTCCGTCTTGGAATTCATTTATTTTCTTCCTTGGGATCTACCTTCCTCCATTCCTTCCCTCCTACCTTTCTTTTCATAGTTAGAA